>CABEGB010000870.1:1034676-1345101 GCA_901521435.1 Crematogaster levior | reverse complement strand
ATATAATAATAACGATATAAATAATAATAATTACAATAATGTTAACCGAGGACAGCGAGAATGGATTATTTGGCGATATATTAATTTTAGCTTTGTATCGTAGCGTTTACTCGGTGTATATAAGAATTATAATTACGCGTTATACATCTATTATCGTTACACATGGAAATTAAAGTAATTTATGGTAGAATGAAGCTCTCTTTTGGCAGGGAATGGCTGGAGGAATACGCTGCTAAAGACATTCTCTTTTTCCTATGTCTCCCGATGTTTCAAAGTTAATTCCTTGATGTATCGACCTGTATATTTTTCCTATTATAACGAAATCTGTGTGGAAATCCAAGTATACCGCCGTCGTTATCCACTTCCGGAAAATGACAGAAGCATAACGTTAAGATTTGAAGATGTTGATTTTAAAATATATTTATGTTTAATCAATTTTGCAATTTTTAAACGTTATATATATTTTCAATTTTAATAAATTATATTTTAGAAACTTTGTTTCCCTTTTTATTACTTAATGATGAAAATTTAATTAATGTAACACATACAAATTGTATATTTTGCAATTGATTGCATATATTTATGACAATTTAATATATATAAATATTATATTTTTTGTTCTTATCGTTAGGCTGATGTCAGTTCGGAGTGGAAGATCGAGAAAAAAAGAACTGAAGTTTCACGTGGAAATGAGACGCTTGCTAATATTGTCATCCATCGAATAAAATTCCACTTTGCAAATCGTGGGAGATAATCATTGAAGTCTTCTCCGCAACGGGTCGATCGTAGGAGACCAATCATCAGGAATGACAACGCATAGCATTTGTCATGCGTGATTATTTTTAGGAAGTCGTCTTATCGTGAAGCAATTAAAGTGTTAGAATAACGGTGTGTAAGAGGTCTTTTATTTTCTTCGAACATGTTGCAGGCCTTGGAAAAAGTTTTCACTTTTCAAAGTTTTCATCTTATGATTGTTAATCGCAACTCGTCGCCGATCTTCGTACGACACGACCACGAGATTGCGATTCGTGCGATCATAAATCCCTCGTGCAATATATCAATTCGTGTTACTGAATTTGGTTCTATCGTTTATTCAGGACCAATTATCGTAAATAAACGATAATGTATCGATATAGTATATGCAAGTAACATGTTATTACGCAGCAACATCGTACTTAAAACTTTAACGAGAATTCATGGATCAGTATATTGTTGAAAAATCGTGAGAATGGTGTTGACCAAGAGATAATCACAATACTGATTTATCTTACTAATTAATGCAAAATTATTTGTTATTAAAATAACATAAGAAACTGTGTTTTTTTTAAACTATTTTTACCATTGAAGCAAAATTTTCGGAATCTCTAAACGTTAGTTTATTTGTGATTTTACGTGCATCGGAAGCACCGAGTATTTATTACTATAGTATTTATTACACCGGGCACAAGTATGTAACAGTTTAATGCTCTTCCGTCACCTTCAAAGTAATTTTATTGCTTACAAAACAATTTCCGTTATTGACGGCACTAACGAGACCCGGTCGATGCCATTGCTCGCAAGTCAAAAATTTAGCTAGAAATAGATCTATCTTTTTTCGGCTGTATTTTTCCATGTTTAAAGATAGATATCTCTCTCTCTCTCTCTCTCTCTCTCTCTCTCTCGCTTTAATGCGTGCGTGCATATAGAAAGTATATATATATAAGATAACAGAAGAATAAGAGAAAATGAGAGAGAATAAGCATAGAAGGTGCAGTCGAAAGGAATGGATCTAATATAAGGAGAACCACATACGTCCTATATGAACAATGTTACTCATTGTATTGACATCGCCATTAATATCGATTATTACCATTTACCATTTACGAGTAACTTATTTAATTAGAGGTGGTAAAAGTAAAATAACGCGATGAAATAATAGAAGGTAAACAACATGCACCGTGTAGTGTGATAGTTATAGATCGTACGTGCTGATCTCAGGATCATGTTGAACGAAACACGCGATTCGTTCAAGGAAATCACGGTCGATCCATTCCAGCAGGTTCGTTAGAAGAACAAGAAAGAAAGAATATGCTACGACCAGAAAAAAATATGTATTGCAACCAATATATAATTGATCCCCCACAAACATCCTTCTTAGAAAAGAAAATATATATATCAATTGTTTGTGAAATCAACAATTCTGAAGTACCAATATTTCTATCACTGGTCGTTTGAGCTTTCAACGGGAGAAAATGCGAAGGTGATTTCCATTCTGTAGAAATAATTGCGATTCACAGGATCGCAATTATTTCTGCAGTTTCTAGTGTATCAGGAACGAAAAGGGGGGAGAGACAGATCTCCATTTAAATAATCGATATACATTAGTGTTAAATTCGTTCATGCACATACTATATATATTGATTGTCGGGCAGCAGCACGTAGCACGCACGAAAATAAAAGGATGTAAATAAAAGCGGAACACGCAAAAAGAGCATTTGTAAAACTGTAGTTTAGTCTGGATACAACGTCTTCGAGATGCGATTGGCGAGTTTGTCAAAAATGATGTTTTTACCTCAATAAATTTCGTTCCACAAAAATAGTCGAATGATATTTCAACGATGTTTGGTATGCCTTGTGACATAATCACGAGTCTTACCGATGAAACTACTTTCTCTTGTTGTTAGCTGAAAAAATGTCAAGGACAACTCAACGATATACGATTTTACTGACACAAAATCAAAATGTCAGTTTAATAAGCAAGAAAGTTTTAAAAAAGAAACTAATCGGATGTGTTTACTAAATGTGACCTTGATTTATTATCTGTAATAAATTTTCGATCGTCATTCCATGAGATCTTTGTTTTTATAAAAATTTGTCGATTATTTCTCAACAATTCGAAATTCGATTGTCGAAGTCGATCGTTTTCTTTGAAAGTTTATTATCGAACAGTTAATTGCGTTATTCATTACATTGTCGATTATTGTTGACACCTACGAAAAAAAGATTTTTACACTGAGATTAGGTTCCGAGGGAGATTAGTGCTGTTCATTTTAACTGTTTATATCATGCGTTTTTCACCATACGATACGTACTTTGTTTCTAGCTCATGTAAAATCTTCGAGACGATGCTCGACGGATGCCGCACGTCGAATCTCGAGATTGAGGTCGATGATATTTAAAAAAATTCATCTTTTCCTATGTACGTATTTGTTGTATTTGCGTGTGAAGATTAACGTCGCGAGCATCGTAATCGAGGAGAGATTATATCTCTAGAAAATATACATAATAACTCGCGAAGATTCCACCTTCAGAAAAGGAGAAAAGAAAAATCGGGGTCGCGGAGGAGCCTTCGACTTGAAACGAAGATGTATTAACTTGAAATCATTCCATTACATATTATATTATACATACTACTAAGGTTTAGTGCGACAGTATATTGTAAATCTATAGAAGTTATTACTATACCGTAATAATTATTATGTAATAAATATTGTTGTTAACATAAAGTCTTCATGTTGTTATAAATGTACCTATATGAGGAAATTTGTTGAAACAGGATGGAGTATATAAATAGGGATCGTGAATTAAATAAAACACAAATATGGTCTAGCAATATTTGTATTGCAAAGATCTCTTCACAAGACAAAAATCAATTTTCTGTTCCTGAATAACAAGTTTAAATTAATCACATTATATAGAGTACAAAAATTAATTACATATTAATAATAATACATTGTATAGCTATCATAAAATGATTAGATTGCATTATTAGAATAACTTTACGTCGAAGAAGTAAAAAAAGATTTAATTTATTCGAGTAAATTAATTATGTATTTTGAGAAATATAATATATTCAGGTTATGAAATAGTAGAAATTTAAACATTATAAATTTAAACAAGTTAGATCCGGGACAAAAAAAAATCATGTCTCTTTCGAAATAAATTTCACAAAGTTACCCTACTTGATGCAATTTAACCTTGTTTTATAGTATTCAATGGTGTGACACATTAAATTGAATTAAAATATGATCGAAAGATTAAAATGATCCGTTTGAATAGGTCGAGAGAGAGAAAGAGAAAGAGAAAGAGAGAGAGAGAGAGAGAGAGAAAACCTCTTGTAAACATGTGGCTTTAAATAAATAATAAGTATAAAAACTTGCGCGGGGTAACAGCGGTAGTGAAAGTGTTACGTGTTAAGCACGCGACTTTAACTATCAGCTAATCGGTCGTCTATCGGATGTCAATGAACGGTACGAAGCGTGTAATTTTCTGCCCTTCATAATAATCAACTTAGCAAAATATTTTATTGAAAGAGAAAGAGAAAATATAGACGAGATCTAATGATTAAAATGTACAAAATCGTAAATAGTAACGATAAAACAAAAGTCTTTTAACATTGCATAGAGCTTGAAACGACTGATTCATGTAGGTACATGTTATTCTATAATTATATTAATCAGTTGTTTCAATAAGCTTAATACTGGCGGGAGGACGATTGCTTCCGATTTGTCCGACGCTGGCTTTTTGCGGGCAGTCCTCGGGCGTACGGTTTGTGTGCGTTTGTTGACAGATAAAAGATGCCGCGTGCTCTGTTAATTTTTCATGTGCACGCATCAATATACCTCTCAAGGTTGGCGAACGTTATACTTCTGATATCTCGTCGAGTGTTATTTTTTTTAAATTGAATATCAATTTATCGAGGTACGTATAACGTATGCAATTTTCTGTAGCAGAATAACATCTAATATGTGGAATTCACTTACGTATGAGGTGTATCCTCTCCCATCAGGATGTACTCGTCTCTCTTGGGGTTGCACCATCCGATCAGGTAAGAGAACAAATTTGCGCAAGGAGCCGCCCAAAATCCCTTCTTCGTTGTGATCGATTCTATATAGTACGGCGTTACTTTGGTGTGATCGCACGAAAGCGTTTCTGCGGAGGAAACTTTCAGTTTACTAGTTCAGAAGCAAGAAATTTATCAACACTTATATTCTTTTTCAATCAAGGTTAATACGAATTTACAGCTTTTTTTTAGCTGTAATATTGTGCACTTTGCATTTTCGCGACGATTTGCACTCGTTACTTACGGAGTATAGAAGAAGTGGCGCACCCGGGCTGACTCGAGCCACCGTTTACGTAGAAATCCGCGTGTCCATTGGGCCCCCATTGCCCCAAAATACCGGCGCCTGTATGAATCACGTCCACAAAATGGGCATCCGTTTCGTCTAAATCCATTGAACGGTTGCCGTTCATGTAGAAAAATATCGTCGGATCGAGGCCTTTATCGCGAACAGGAAGAATTATTCGATTAATGTTCGACTCCATGACGAATTATTAACTCTCAAGACGTAACGTCGTAAAAAGTATTCTTTATTTTGCTGGGAGAGAAATAACTTCTAGTAATCTGAAAAACGTGGTCTTCTTCTCGGTTTTGCCTTAATCTTCTATTCTTTGTATTATTTTAGAGAACATAGAAATGAGAACAAAAACATTTGTAAGCAATAATAAGAAAAATTATGATGGTTGATTAGATTGATATTAATTACTGTAACAATAAAAAACTTGTGTTACGTCTGAACAATTAAATTGCGAGACGGCAATCGGTTGCATACGAGCAATTACCCGTAATTCTCCCGAGTTTGTCATTGGGCAAGTAATTTGCGATGAGCCCACCGATATGCGCACCCACGCTGTATCCGAGCACGTGAATGTTCTCCACCCTCGTGCCCCGTGGGTGATCTTTCAAGTAATTCACCAGCTGAGCGATGCACTGGGAGCAAAAATCCGGACCCCATGAGATCTGAGAGAGACAGGGCTCGCGTACCAACGAACCGTAATCCACGATTATAATATTGTAATCGCCTCGCGTGAAATACGCTGAAATTAAATGTGGTGGTATGGCTATTTTGGCTGAACGACTTTATTTTTTGGTACGGTCTCTTTAGTGTCTTTAATTTTCTATCTACGTGAGCTCATCAATCAAGTTGCTTATTTATAAATTCATTTATTTCCTAATAATCCACATAAATTTATATTTATTATAGATGCCGGAGAAAGGTGACTCTTGAAAAGAGGTCACTTTCAGTACAAGATAAAATGATCGTGATCTTGAAATTGAAAGTTGCAATCCAAAGCTGAAAATCCAAACCTTTAATTTTGTTTATTTTTTCAGCTTTAATGTTCGATAAAATTATTTTTTTGATATTATTAGAAAATGAATTTTTATTACACATACACACTCATGAATTTGAGATGTAGCATATAAATCAAGTATATTAAAAAAATGTAGGAAACTGTTAACCTTACCATCTCGTAAATCTGTGCTAGGTGCTAAGTTTCGTCCACCGCCAAAGCCATGAATGATGATCTTCGTCGGGTGTATTTTATTGAACTTGGAATTTTCAAGAGAATTAAAGTCACGAACATCTAATAGCAAAGGGTCTTTTTGCGTTTCTCTGAAAATCACATATAGACAGGAGATACTTTGAGAGTGACTTTTTGCCTCCGCTACGTAAATATAGTCGATAGTGAGAGTATTCGACGATACTATAGATGCCGGAGAAAGGTGACTCTTGAAAAGAGGTCACTTTCAGTACAAGATAAAATGATCGTGATCTTGAAATTGAAAGTTGCAACGTTGATTGTTTCCTTTTAACATCTGCTTTTCGAATTCGCGAGCGAATGACACGGAATGTTAATTAATGCAAAATTATATTGACATTAAACGTTATTATTAAAATGATGTTACGGTTAGACATGAAAATGTTTGAAAATTGAAGAAATCGATGGTGAAACGTACCTAGTGTACAGATAAAACTCTATTTGCGGATGCGGACAAGTGTAAGGTGGTTTGGCGCAGGATGCGCTGTTAAAAAGGTCTCTGAGAGTTTTGTTTTGAGCCGTTGCATAGTCTGAAAATGTAACGATTCGTTTGTTTTACCTCTCTTTCCGTTTCTGAATGAACAAGCAGCTCTAGTGTATCACGCTTACGTTAACTGTTAGTTAGTCGATCATCCGTGTAACGATTACGTGTCTCGTGCACTACAAGTTATCGAACCGTTATGTGAAATTGGGTGAAGGTCGATGTTTCTTGTTGTTAGTTTATCGTCGACGTTATAAATAAATTACAATGTTGAAGATGGTGCAAGGTGATGCATTACTCGCGCTTCTCTTTATCCTTGGTTAGCAACCTTCGCTTATCATAACTAACTCGAGGCGAGTAACAGCAATGTCAGTGTGCCAATGTAATTATTATTTATAAGATAAAAATTACTCAGATTTGTATCACATGCAATTATTACGGAGCAAAATGTAATTGATGTGCATGATGACACGTGTTGCCTTGCGGCAACATAATTCAAGAACGCCATTCAGTTTGTAGATCGTAACCGTACATTAGTTAGTAAAATAGTTCAATGAAAGTAAAGGTTATCGTAAACAGATACTATAACTTCATTCTCGAAGAAAGTTAGATTATAAAAGCGGAACTGTCTAATGTTACTTTTATTTTTTTAACTCACGAGCAAGATGTCTCTTTTACAAGAGAAAGTATTTGTGTATGTCAAGATAATATCTTTCAAGTGTGTGTGTGTGTGTGTGTGTAAGACATTGTGAAAAATTAATCAAATTAAAATGAATAATATATAAAAATATCTAAATATAAATGACGAAGTAATAAATAAAAAGGAAAAGAACGAGAGCGCAAAGTTCGTATAAGGAAGAAATTATTCATCTAAGCATGTACAGAAACCAGTTCATAGCGACAAGATTCTTATCTAAAAGAAAAATTCTTTTTTGTAATAAGGACAAAATTATTTATTTGTAGTAAGGGCGAACATATTTATCTCTTACTAATATGATAGTCAATGTCCTAAAATTAAAAAGATGTTTTCTTATATTTTTGACTTACCATATGTGTTGATTTGGGAAGAAATATAGGCAAGAAGGATCGAAAGCGAACAAAAAGAACTTTTATTTTAAGATACGTTTTTATCCTTGCAGATCGAACGACAATTGTCGATATGTCGATCGCGCCGTCAAACAGCAACACGCACTCGCGAAATGCCGTGAATCGAATGTTTCTACGGAACATTCCGGAGGAAAGAGTTGAAGGAAGAAATTGACAGGCGAGATGCGGGATCTCCGATGTCGAATCTCAGTACTTACGGTACTGTAGCAAAGCCCAAAACACATGGAGAGCGAGGTATCTCACGACACTGACCGCCATCTCCTGCGGTGATCCCGTGGTTTGTGATATAACATCCAGACTTATGCGGCGCGCGACAAATCCGTTCGGATGTGATTCCCGTCGCAGTGCGTACGGATTGCAAAACGTAAAGTCATCGGGGGATATATATCGCCTGCGAGGGGGAATTTAGAAAGTAACGAAGAGTGTATCTTTGGCGGCGCTTATGCTTCTTTGTGGTAGCTTCTCTCCCGTTTCGCGCTCGTACGCATGCGACGCGCCGCGATATGTGACATGCAAAGCTGATTGAGTACTCGCTCGGTGCACGCGAGCGATCCACATCCGGGCTCTTAGCTACTGCACACGCATACGCGTTAGTCGCAAATTAATAATGATATGATGAATAAATGCTTGTAAATCGAGAGAGAGAGAGAGAGAGAGAGTTGATCTTTTCATTTATTTACATAAATTTTCTACTTGCAGCTATAGTAATTTCTTCTTATATATTTCTTTTTTAAATGATCTGAGAAACTGCTTTTTAAAAAAGGAAATTATTATTTTAAAAATATCGATATTTTTATGTACAAAAGACATCATGGAAATGTTATTGTGTTTTTAAAAGTTGAAACACACAGACAATCTATTAGAAATATCGTTTATGTTTACATAATCTTCAGTATTTCAAGTATTCGTGGATATATTAGGAAATTATAAAAGTATTTTTCCACGCGCGTAATAAATTAATCCCACGAAATACAATTAGAGAGTTAATTTTCATGTATATATCTCACGGAAGTGCCTTTTGCATAACTAAATGATACGTTACCATAAACAATGCTTTATGCAATTCGAGAAATCACTTAGAAGTGTCAGTTTAACGATTCCCGTGTGCGGGAATTACCACTGTGCTTATGGAAAATTGAGAGAGAGAGAGATCTCTCTCGGATTCTCTCTTAAGAACCACGTTTGCTATTGTATATATAACGTCTCAGGATAAATATACGAAAGAAAGAAAATTATAATACAATTTTGCAAATGTGTGATTAATTTTTTTACAAAAATGATATATATATGTACCGATATTATACACACGTACCTGTATGTATGATATGTAAATACACTAGAGCAATAGGTGACAAGCAATTTCCATGAACGGCAAATGTGAACGAGGGCATATCTAAACCTCGCTTACAGTTGCCTCAAGGCTGAGCAAGAATAAATAATTATCAATTAGAGATTAGTTTCAATAAGAATGTCAGTTTTTGCCCGTAGCGTCCTCATTCTGCATTTTTTTTATGAATGTAATTGTTTTTCTCGAAAGACGTAGGTACATCGAGAAATATGAATACAATAATCGTTGCATTTATTCTTGTGTTTCTAACATAAATTTACTCAATCCAGAAGGAACGTATTTTGAAAAGATTTGTTTGTGATTTATTGTCAACAGCCGCCAGAATATCTCTCATTTTTTAATTACATAATACACTGAAAATTACATTGTTACATACATATTTTACATGATAATTAGCGTTGCAATAATCAGTAACAAACCAGATTGCATCGTGTGTAACAATAATCTCTAATATGTGTGGCTACACGTATGGTATAGAGTAGAAGCTTACTAACGCAAACGATTAAAATATATTCTTCTTGAATTCCCGCAGACACACACCATCCTGCTTTGAAAGATTATTAGAAAACATTTCTGAAATATATAACTATTCCCGTGAAAAACAAAACGAAATTATTACAATAGATGGATGTTTGTCAATGGTAGAATCAGTTTTCTTTTTAAACAAAATTAATTATTTTCTTTTTTCTGATTTATAATGAAAAGGAAACTGTAATGTTTCATATAGTTTTATCTCTTTAAACATTTAGTTTTGTTATGTGTCATTTACATTTTTAAATATTAATTAAAATTAATTGATATTTAATCAATTCTGTCGTTTCCTTAAAATTAGAATTAAAGAAGGAGAAAATTGATTAAATTTCTGTTAATTTTAATTTATACTCATAATCTATATCGAAGAATTCCGAACACAAAGACATGAATCATCGTGACGCTGTTACTAATGTCAAATTCGTGTTTGCGTAGCACGGAAGAGCAGATTCTTTTGATTCACACATGATCCTAATTATAATATTCTTAACGAATCTGTATATATATATACTTATATACTATATATATATATATATATATATCCATATATTATATGTATATATATATATATATATATATATATATATATATACGTCTATATATATATATATATTAATATAATAATAACATCATATTATTGTCTGCTAAGCTTCAACGCAGTATTTCTCAACCAGCGAGACATACTGAAAAATAATAGTTAGTATACAATAAATTATATAAAATTATTTTGTCTCACAATAATTAAATTATATTTATATTTTACTTTCGTTGAATATAAATATAATTTAATTATTGTGATGCCATTGAAACTCTGCGAATGCAACTTATTAATGGATATATGTAAAATGTATTAGAATTAAACAGAAAGTATATAAATTATACAAAACTACTATTCGTAACGCATTTTGTTTCACCCAATTGTAGAAATTGTATTAACATTTGCGTGACACAAAACAGTCTCCTCGGATTATCACTTGGAGCACATTAAATAACTACAAGTTTCAAACAAGTTTCCTACAAAAAAGTAAGAGTGTTAACAATAAAAAAAGTTAAATGTTAATCTACACTTGATACTTGTTATATCAAGCCATCAAAAGTTAATATGTAACACTTTTATCGATTAATATTTCTCGACGTGAAATTCTCGTTACCATAAAATTCAATAAATAACATTAAGCAATAAAGTATTTATTAAGGACATCTCTTCTTCTTTTTTTAATAATGAAATAAATAATGAAATTTTACTAACGATATTCAATTACATTTAAATAAAAAAATAAATACGTAACTATCAATATTCTCAGTTATTGTAACTTTATGCATGTAATGTATAAATTTTTTGAGAATTTCTCATCGTTTACAATATATCTAAAACTTTGCTTACATTTATTGTACTTACAATATATTACTTTCACTCTTTCACGAATTTTTGTCGTTATTGTCAATATAATAATTGAAACACTTTTATAAACAGGTTAATATCGAAATACATAAATTAATATTATTTAATTACATTCCAAAGAATGTACAAATAGCGACGAATTATGAACGTCAGCATCATACATATTGTGTAAGATATATACATATATGTAGAGATTTATTGTGTGTGTGTGTGTGTGTGTGTGTGTGTGCACGCGCGCGTGCGCGCGCGTATACATATAAATATCGAGATGGTTCCATACCGTAAACTGTCTGATGTTCTGTGTCCTCCAGACTGATAAATATAATGTCTCTTCTTCTTGTTGATTATTAAAAGTTTTAGTCACAAAATTTTATATTTAATCCAATTTTTTATATTTAATCTAATTTAGTTTTTTTATAAATTATAATTGCAATTGTAAATGGTAATAAAATATTGAATATAATATTATTTGCCTCATATTATTCCTCCTCTCAAAATATATTAAAAATTGCTTAAGAGACGTAATCTCCTTTCAAATTGAGAAATCCTATTAATTGCATACAAGTCACACATTATCCTTATCATTCTGAATGCGGAGAAAGATATGATATCAAATTTACGGTTATCTATTATCTTTGCAACTCAGCACGTGTCATTTTAATCGTTTCATGAATGCCTGCATCATAAAGATTTTATAATAACTTTGATAATATTATGATTTCTGTATGATACAATCTATTTTGTTTTAATTTGCGTATATTTTTCATGAAACAATCAAATATTCAGCATATTCTTCACAAAAATATATGGAAACATTTTAATGTAATACATTCTTGGATGACTCGTTATATTTCATCACATTCTCGTGTGCCTCTCATTTTTATATTTTGTGGAGCACTCGAAAAAGCGTAAAGCTATCGTTATAAAGTGGTACAGGGTGTGCCGAAAATAAAGCTATGCTAATTCTTACTTAACGTAAGCAACGATTCCGCAACAACGATCGTTTTCTCTCGACAATATGTCTCATATATTATTAAATTTTCCGAGATTCCGTAGATTTTAATTTGCATCTATTTTTGGCATCGGCACCCCGTGTTTCATTTATTTATTGTCATAAATTATTACTGAAGCTATACGTATATATATATAAGTATTAGTATCAGTATTATTGTTCGAACAGCATTAGAACTTATCTTACGTTTTTTCATAATAATTATATGTTTTATAGATATCTCGAGTCCAGAAAATTGTCCTGGTTTAGCGAATGAAGTCATGAATAACGTTAGGCCAGTCACTACTGCGATACAATGATGAATATATATTTATACACATATCCTTTTTTTAACGTAATATTATTTTTTATATATTAGTAGTCACGATTAGAGAGCAAAATTTATAAATAAAACAAAAGAACTAAATAAGAATAATATTACTGATGGAAAGTAAAAGAAAATATAAAAATCAACAATAGTCCAAAAAGAATAAAATAAATTAATGATTTATATAAAATCATTAAAAATATCTCAATTAATATCTCCTTTAAATACGATAAGTGTATAGTAAGATAAGTATATGCAGTAAAATATACCAGAAAAGTGTATATAGTAAGATAATTCCACAAAACAAAATCCTTTTTCAGTTACAATTGTAAATGTTTACATTTTATCTCTTTCCTTTTATCTTCTTTTTATTTCTCTTTTTATATACCTTGTACAAAAAACTAACATTATTTCGTATATGACCACACACGCTGAGAGAAAGGATCTCACTTTTTTATTTTCAAGTAAATTGTCGCTGCCACCTAGGTTTCAGATCCGCTCTTTTCTCAACATTAGTCTGACAACGAATCATTTCTCTCGGTGCGGCAGTGACTCAGGTGGCATACAACAGTTAGATGACAGTTATCACGTGCATATCATTAATTTCAAGTGTGTTGCAAGTATTTCCGACTTTCTATCATCGTGTCTTTTTTAAAACATAGCGCTCGCGGTCGATGCACCACGCGAAAAAATGTACGTTGCAGCATCGACGCATTTCATGTCATCATTAATACGAGCGTTCTAATCGTGACTGGTTATTATCTTGTCCTGCATTGTCACTGATGTTACGAAGTGAGATTATTACCGTTGCGTATACGGGGTGTTTGGTAATAGTCGTGTACACACACGGTGAACGGGGCAATGCTTCCTATCAAAAACTAAAATGACTTTTTTCTTTACCACATTTTTGATGGATTAAAATTGGCTAGAATTGCTTTTTAATTAGAAGTTTACTTTCTACTACTAGAATCTTGTTACTCTAAGCCTATGTGTGTGTGCCTATGTGTGTGTGTGTCTATCGGAAAAAGACATTGCTCACATAAAAAATTTATTAAAACAAGAATTTACTTGAATGTTAAATTCGTTATAAATTTATATCTTTGAAGAGGAAAAATCCTTTTTCGTTCATATCTCAAAAGTTATTGATATCTCAACATTTATCATAATTCTATTTCAATTATAATTATTAATAATTACGTTATATGTATAATGTATATATATATATATATATATATATATGTATGTATATAAAATTATGTTACAAAAAAGTAAATCAGTTTTTTAAGTTGTTTTTTAAAAAAATATTGAAATTCGTTCACCATGCAGATGTGTTAATTCTCAAACACCCCAATGCATTCACAAATATTGAATGAAATCACGCAATTAGCAAACAAATAATTTAACTCTAAATTTAGTACTATTATAACATGTGTATCAGGCTTTCATTTAAGTATTATTGTCGTACAGTAAAGCAGTCGATAAAATTAATACTTTGAAACGCGTTTTTATGCCTTAAACATTTTTAATAAAGAATTGCATTCTCAAATATAGCGATCATCATACGTAATATTAATGCATTTATAATACACAGCCACACCTAACTGATATACATTTATGTATGTATATATAATAAATATATAAATATATACATATATTTATATATTTATATTAATGAGAAATATAATAACAAATAATATAACATATGTAATATATAATCTTTAAGACGAAGAATGCGAGACGATACTTGTCAATACAATATCAATATATAAGTGGATTATACCGGTATGTTTATATTTTTAAAAAGGTCTCGCATAAATTGACTAATTTTGTTGATTTTCCTTGTATATAACGGAAAATCTAGCCTATTCGATTCGTAGGCTCACACACGCACATGGCATTTAACGGCGTTTGTATCACGTCGTGCTACATGTCGTTAGCTATTATATAAATATTATATCATATATTATATCTTATTTATACCAGATTTGTTATTAGACTGAATTGGTTAATTTCAATTTTCTTCACTTTTATATTGTAAACACTCATGAATAATTTCTGTTCGCAAAAATTAGAGTAAAATACATCTTTTTATATCTACGAAATTTTCGGGACAATTCGCAGATGCGTTCATTTGGCAAACATAGATATTTCTGCTTAAATATTAAAATAAATTTTGCAAATAACCTATTTTTGTTCATCAATTTAAAATTAAGAACTTCTCAAATATATTTATTTTTTGACATTTTTCTATAAGGAAATAATTTCAATTATTTAAAGAATACTATCTCGTGCACCAATTATGTATATTTATTACTGAATATTTTTTGTTATACCAGGTTAAAGATGAAACTAATCGAAATTAGCCAGTTCGAGAGTTTACTACCCTTGTCTGCAAAATCTGACAACACACTGCTTTTTACTGTTTTCTTGTATGTATCTCGTTTTACCTTTGACCACACAAATGTGCAATCATGAACATACATATATATTTATATGTATGCAATGAAAGATGTGTGTGTGTGTGTGTGTGTGTGTGTGTGTATATATATATATATATATATATATATATATATATATATATATATATATATATAATATGCATATGTATATGAAATATGTATATGAAATACATCTAAACAAAGTATAATATATGCTGTATTTTTCTTAATTGTATCTCAATCTTATTTTGATCTCTGTATATTCACTTTCATGACTTGTCTACTTAATAACTATCATATTTTATTACGGTACTTTCATTTCGTTATCACTTTCTTACGAATACTTTCATACGTTTCTTACGAATACTTTCATTCGTTTCAAGTGAAGCCGTTACACGAATGTATGTGTTTTTAGATTTATTTCGGATATATTAATTAAGAAAATTCACGCAAAAATTTCTAGTTAAAGAACGCGATTTGATGCGAACTAGAGAATGCACCGATTTATGATTATTTCTTTTTATTATTTTCCGAATAATTAGCTCTTTGTTCCTAATAGATGTCAATAAAAAATTGATTATTAATAATTGTGTTTGATCTTTCTTTTCTGTTTCTTTGCGCGATTTGTATATTCATTAACTTTACATAACATTTACATTACATTTAATTAATATAGATATTTTGCGAATATTGTGTGGTATATTTCTTCGATGTCAAAATAATTTTGTCCAAATTTTTTAATCTTCGTTAATATTTGTTACCATATTTGATTTTGTAACTCTTTTTCTCAGTTTTATCTAATTTGTAAATTATATTATAATACTATGTCAGAAAGTTGAGAAATATGTTTCAATTTAGATACGTCTAATGGATATTTAAAAATATATTCCGAATATCCACGCATAGATAACGTATAGATAATATCGTCATTATCGTGGATCAAATTGTATCTGAATGTGCGTAAAGTACCTACGTCTGTCTCATATCTTTGTGTAACATCACTGTTGACAAGTAATTTACGTCATTAGTTATATTGATTCACGTAACTTTCCTTCTTTATTGCTATGTTTCTATTATTTAGCGTAAATAACTAAACACGCACGAAGAATTGGAAATACCTAAAAGTTTCAGCGATTGAGCTATGTCGCGCGCACCGAGATCTCTCACGATTTTCTCAAATCTCCTTCTTAATTATTGTCCCCGGAGAGAATTATTGTCTCGCGAAGATTTGAATTATTGTCATTTAGGATATCTGGATCTCGTCGATAAGCGACACATCTTGCGATATTTTTCTATAGAAGAAATCAATATTGCTGATATTACACGTGGATATGATATATCCTGATAAAAACTTTTCAAAATTTTATGAAGCTGAAGAATTTCTTACATCTATTGATTTCGATCTTTTTAAATTAAAGAAATATTCTTTTTTTAAATATTTCCAATAGAATTAAAACAGTCGATTACCACGTTACAAATCTTAACTTAATAATACTCAGACTCTATGTTCAAGAAAATATAAATTCAAACGCAACTAATTATATATTACGTAAAATGTATTTTCAATTTTTCTGTTTGAAGCTAGCTCTTTTTTACCTTTAAGAATAAAAGTATACGAAGACAAATGAAGAATAGTGGTAGAAAGCTTTCCGGTTGAATTTTTTGAACCAAAAATAGCAATCTTTAGACTCATTTTAGGCACATTTAAAGCAAATGACTTATTGTCGTTTTTTTAATAGAGTGCATGTACCTACTTCCTATCGTTTATCACACACCGCTGTAAGCAACATCATGAGTGCGTCTTTTTGACAAAGAATATAAATAGCGGCTCATCTATCAACCAATTCCTCAAATTTAACAACGTAGCGAGATTCACTTGCATTATTTCGAGTTATTCGCGTGGCTATTCACAGCGCCATTCTCTGCACTCTTAGGTATTACGCTCAACAGAAAAATTGTTTCTTTTTTTCCCCCTTCTGATATTTACCGAGGATTTTGCACGTAAAATTTAGAATGTATTTTCAACATTTGATCATCTGCATCTTGATTCGTAAAATCCAAAACATAGTTATTACTTGAAATCTTATTTACATATAGCCCTCAGACATGTCACAAATATATCCAATTAGTGATAAACAATTCTATTAACATAAAAAATAATTTCTATTTTATTAAATTACATTTAATGTATAATTTTTACGTTTCTTTTTCAAAATGTCATAATTTTATGACAAGCTATAACAAAAATTATTTTAATTTTTATTACCCAATAAGATTAAGCAAAACGAGACAATATCATTAAAAAATCTAAAAATTAAATTTAAAAATTAATTCAACATTATTTAAAATTAAATTGCCATTAATTTAACTTTGTCCTTTCAGGAGGAATAAAATTATTTGCACAACTATCAAGTTTGATCGTTACTAGCCTCAGCGAGCATTGTTAAGATGCGACATGTTTGAGGAGCCAGCATAGGATTGACAGCTACGAACGATACGAATGCTCTACAACCTCGGGAAAGCAGTCTGCTTGTCTCATATCCAATTATTCTATCCGGTGGTCGACCAGTCTCAGTTCCACTGCTGATTGTGCACGATGTCATGAATGTAGTCGTCCGTTGCCGGTGGTTGTACGAAAGACGCGTTAACGTCGCTGGCGAATGGATTTGTTGAATGAAATGGATTGTTGCTAGTTTCTGTCGAGCCGTAGTTTATCGCGGAACCTTTACTGTCCTGTCGTGCATACAGGTGATTTTCAGCTGGTGACTGCTCGTAGGTATTCCAGTCATCAGTTCCGTCCCGGGACGGTTGTTTCTGAAAAGTAAAGTAAGAAGATGATTATTCTTTCAATCTTATTTTTATTGCAAAAAATATAATAAAAAACATTTATTTATAAAAATAAATAGATAAAAGTTTTCGAATTTCAATTAGGCTGTATTAGATATCTTGCATCGCATATTCCATATTTCCGTTAAAAATATAAAGGTATAAGAATTTGCAAGTTTTTATGTAACAATTTTGATGTTTATTTAAGTTATGTTTTTTATTTACGACAAAGTGACATTTATCGTAAATAATTATTAATAATTTTGAGCATACTTACGATGAATTCGGATTGCATAGTTTTTGGCGGAGGTGGAATGGGCGGTTTTGTCTGGCCAAATTCATCCATGGGATTCCAGCTTTTTTGTTCTTCCAAAGTAGGATCGGCCCAAGGTTGCAACTCGCCGGAACAGAAAATGGCATAAAACGTCACTCCAAAAATGTGTACACATGCAGCTATGATGAAAACGTTCCGCCAGCTGTGTGGATCCTGCACAGAATTTTTAAAATTTATACTAATCTTAGCTTATGTGCTAAATTAATGATCTCGAACAAGTATATATTCTTCGCCACACCTTCTTTTCCGTGATATTATCCACAAAGAAAGGAACCAACAGACCAGCGATGGTGCCAATCCCATTAGACATGCCCATTAAGATACTGGCATATCTTGGCGCGATGTCCAGATGATTAACATTGAAACCAGAGATGGCAAAACCACTACACGCGACGCCAATTGCGAGAGCAACTGTAGCCGCAGTTCCATTCTTGGATGTCGTCGCATGGGCCACTACTAGGAAAAAGAGCGCTTCCATACCGAAACCACCACAGTTGAAAACTTTCCTGACATTTGTTGTCGTCATGATGCCACGTTTACGGAGATAATCCGCCAGCAAACCGCCACAAGGTACAATCATCGTCATCAGCAAGTGTGGAAGCGACCCAATGACTCCGGTCTGTCAAAATGTTTAGAGATAAAAAATATTTTATACATTTAAACTATATATATACGTGATAGTTATTATAAAAACTTTTTACTTATCATTGTTTTATCGAAAGATTAAGTTATTATTATATTTACCTCGACAAGCGGCATGCCGAAAGACTCGTGCATGAAACGTGGTTGGAAGAGTACCAGAAGATAAAAGTTCCACGATCTACAGAAATTAGCAACGATGATGGCGTATACAGGCATCGAGGTGAGAAACTTGCGCCAGGGAGTCGTCGCCAGCGTGGGCACAGGTGCTTGCGCTTGTCCTTGTCCAAGCGAATCCTCGATGTAACGCAATTCGCGAGCCGAGATGCAGGGGTGTTTCGACGGCTTTTCGAAAGTCAACCACAACCAAAAACCATACCAAATCAAACCGCAGATACCTACAATTCATCATTAAAAATTACATTTACTAATGTAATATGTTTTGTTGTACGGAATAAAAAGAAAATTTTGTTGTTGTTATTATGACATATCCGATGTAAAAGCAATTAAACTTTAATGTCGTTATAATAATCGTTAGAACGTAATTTTTCTATAAACTCTCTGTGCTGATGATTATTGCTGAATAAATTTGTTCAAAGAAAAACGCATTTGTTTCTAAAGTAGAATAACCTATTTCTAGCAACTGCATTTTGCGTGCTGCTCCAACAAACAAAATTCAATTTGTTACTGTAGCAAAATAATTTGTTATAAATAAATAAATTTAGTAGATATTCTTAATAAAGCTTTCCGTGCTGCTCGTAGACATAATTCGTTACGATAATATAGAATATTCTTTTCCCTATATGTATATGTTTACCATAGAAGTAAAACGATGCCGTCCAGCCAAACCAGGAACTCAAGTATCCAGAAAGCGGCATACCTATCACCATTGCTGCATATGATCCACAAAACGCTAATGTAGCCAAACGCGATCTCTCTAGAGGTGGTGCCCAGTATTTCCAAATACCATGACATGCTGGATATGTAACACCCTGCAAAAATAAAAACCGATAGAGTAAAAAATCTGTTTGTCTCAGTAACGTCAATTAATTGTAATTTTAATTTTATAAATTATTACATATTACTTTAATTGAACAAAGCAATTTTTATTTATTAGCAGTTTTTTATTTAAATTAAATAAAGCTCAACATATTGATTGAAAAACACAATTTTAAGTTAAACAATCAGTTAGATGAATATTATGACTCTGTGGTAGTAGTAATGTGTGCGGGTGTTTTCAAATTTTCAATTTTTCAAGTACTTACCTCAACCAATCCTTTCAACACTTGCACACACATGTCAATTATAGGGTCTACTTTTAGCGCACCAGGTACGAGCAAATTCAAAAAAGAAGATATCGCGATGGCCGTGCCAAATATCTTATTAGCAGGATATAACGATGCGAAGAAACCACCGGGCACTTGCGTTACCAAATAACCCCAGAAGAATGACGAATCAAGGGCGCTTTCCACGCCGACCGTCCAGTTGAACTTGATAGTGTGATTATCGCCTTCCGTGCTATTTTTCATGATGAGTTTGGCCATGCCCATGTTACATCTCATACCGAACGAAATAATGAATCCTAAAAGAATAATCAATTAGAATAATAAAGAGAAAATTTTACTTACAAATATTAATAATATTTTCTTCTATTTAACAAAATCATGGTGAAAGAGATTGTTTATGTTTTATTTTAAAAATTTTAAGTTTATTATTATAAAAATTTTTTATAATGATACGATATAAAATAGAATAGCAAGTAACATAAAGTTGAAACGACAAAATTTAATTTATTACTCATTCTTACCTACACAAGCTAGCGTTGCGATGGTATACCTCTTTGAAAGACATGGACATTCTGGCATGCAATAAGTATCGATATGCCGCAATGGTGGTCTCTCTGGCTCCGGAAGTGATTCAAACGAAGGCTGCGTGCTGTATCCTCTTTCATCCTCGAATCCCTTGTTGTCTTTGCTACCCTCGTACGAAGTTTCGAACTCCTCGTAACCGGTGGTATTTTTTCTGAATCTAGAGTAGAATCAGAGAGTTGGCGTCTTTTTAATCAATTATTTTCTCACATTCAAATAATAAATTTTTAATAATTTTTGTTATATAAAAAATATCTCACTTTCTTGAAATTATTGTTTCTTTAAGTAAAGTCACATTCGTAACATAATGATACAAACAAAAAAGAATTGTATATAAATACTAACATACTATAAACATACTATAACATACGTTAAATATGTTATAAATGTATGCTATATGTTACCCGGATAATTTCTGTGACGCTTTCGTCTTGAAGGAGTCGAAAGCTACGAGACCCGCCGCTGCGAATCCGGACATTTTCCAATTATTGGGGTTGCTGGTGATTTTATACGATCGTTCGTGATATTATTTGGCAGCCCCTAGCAACAAATACCATATAAGTTATTGTACAAAATCCAATATATAAAATATATAATATGCGTTCACAAATTCTAAGATAAAACTCATACTATAATACGCATACTATAATACGTGTTGACAAATTCTAAGATAAAACTCATACTATAATACGCATACTATAATATGCGTTGACAAATTCTAAGATAAAACTCATTTTTGACAAACATCATAGCATAAAAGTGGTTTGTCACTTATTGTGTTACAGTAATCGGATGGTTCGTTATATAAAAAAAGGATCTGTCACACACTTCCGACATCTTTTAATAATAGACTTTCAATTTGACAATTTTTAAGTGACCTCATGACAGAGCTGCATAGACCAACATATTCTCGCCATCCAACGAGCAATAAGTTTGCATATCGACGTTTTATAATTTGACCACAATAGTTTTTGATAAGGTGATCGGAATATGATTTGTATAAACGAATTCACGATTGCTAATAAGTTTAAACAGAATGTTCAATTTTTCATATTGGAATCATGTCTTCGAATCGATAGCGATAATTTTATAACCATGTATTGACAGGAGAGTTTAATTATATGTAGTTAATTTAAATGTTCTTTTTGCGTGCTGATGAAGACTCCATGAAATCGAAACGTTCACTTATGTTTTTATTTATAATAAATTCGTTATATTTAATTTTATAATTTGAACGTCATCTAATTGTTAGCTCGTTCTTATATATTTGGCCTGTTTACCCTCTTGACATGTGAAACGTGTAAATCATAAAGAAGAAAATAATTTAAATATTACTATTAAATTTAAAGATATTTTCCAAAATAAAATTAAAAATTTTATAAACAATTCGACGTTTTTAATATCTTTAGAAATAGCTATCGCTTTGCTGCTGTATTTTGGCATCCCATCTACAGTACCTTTCAGGAAGATTTGCTATGTCTATATAGAATATACAGAGAGCCCACAGGCACAGGGGGAATTCGGGTAGGAGTGTTTATTTGGAGTGGTAGTCTCTCCACCCCTAATCCCCGAACTCTCGAGGGAGCATCTTCGGAGGGTAGAAAACTGTGAGAAGAAACGTTTCACCGACCGTACACTAAGGTCATATTTTTCACTTAAAGTTTGTCGTAGACGCATCTCGGTTAAATCGTAAAATCTTAATCAAATCTATTTTTAATTAAGACACAGTGTATTGAAAGAAGGAATAATAAACATAGATATTAGCGATTTAATTTGTACTTCAAGCTGCAAAATTAAGTAAAATAATCCAGAGAATAGAGATGTTTGAAATTTTCATGTGTAAACTTCAAATGCACAATTATATAAGTGTTAAAAACAGTTTTTGCATTTTCCGTAACGTGCAAATAAACTTTATCTTTGCCAGTAGCATCACGTATATTATATACACCTTATTTAACGCTTTATGCTTAATGCTTCAATATATTTTCTTATTTAAAGACTTTCTTAGTTTATATTTTCAAAAATTAAGTATTTTTAGCGCTCACTTTAGCGTTGTTTTGTTTTCACCGTTCGATTATAATAGACTCGTCAAAGTTTCTTCGTCAAAGTAATCTTCGTCATTGCATGATGGAGCGTGCAGCCTGCAAAAATCGTTACGGCGGTGCTGCGCCGATCATAAAGAGGCGCATCGGAGGACAATGGCTCTCGGATATTAAAATGGCACGTGACAGACAAAAGGCACCAAAATGCACAGTACGTGTTAACGAATTAGGGTGGAATGATGGGACACACACGTTGACTCAACTTAATGGACATTGAGCGACATTCGACTCTCATGCTTACGTCGTGACTTTGCACCTCGTATATTTTCTGCTATTAATGACACATTTGAGAAATGTAAAATATGGAGATAATATCTCAGTGGATATATTGTTTGTTTAAAAAGAAAAAAGATAAATATACAATTTCTTTAATGACAAAGATCACTGAATAAAAAAACGTATGAATGGCAGCAGAATATATTTACGATTACATTGTAATTAATATTTTTTGATATTATGTTCCTTTTTCTAAAACATAAAAGAAAGTAATAAAATAAATAATATTGAAAATATACAAAAAGAAAAATATACTCATTTTTATGAATAAGTAATAAAGGGTGTTTTATATATATATAACAAAGGGAGAATCTGCCGCAATATATTCAAAGAGAATTTTAATTAAATCAGAAATTCAATTTGCAGCTAATCAATGTAAGAATGAAGCAAACGAGCGTCGACAACGTTTCAGAGCCTTGGGCACTAGTGCAAACCAAATCTAAATATTTATTATGATAATATAGAAAGTGTAAGAAGTATTAATACCCATGGCCAGATCAATTATCGCACATTTCACATATCTGAAGATCACAATTGGCATGTTTTGCTAGATAATAATCTCACAAAAGAGAACACAAAAGTCAAATGTTTTCTGTGTAATATTCGAATCACTCTAGAAACTTCACAACGAGATCACCACTTCACGATTTATCGTTAGTGCCGAATTTCTGAAATAAAAAATTTCCATCTTTTACGAAGTAAATGTAAAGAAACTTTACAATTATCTCATCGGTAGAAAATGAATAAACGGGAAATAAATGATTTTGTGTGTTGTATGTATGTGTGTGTGTGTTGCCTTTTCTTTATTCTATTTAATTCCAGTATCTTACAGAATCTCTTCCTCGATTCCAATTCAAATTAGAAATTTGTGGATGAGAACTAAGTTTAAAAAATTTAAATTTTAAAAATTAAAAAATTTTAAATTTAAATCTTTGCTTTTGTTATTAAACGAATAATCACTTCACTGAAATCTCACAATCATCTTCACCACTAGTACATAAACGATCTCATCACCATTTGATAGAGATCTCTAAATTTTCTCCCGAAAAGTCACAGGATTGTACAAGAGGCTTATCTTCGATTTCGTTTGCAAGCAAAATGGAATCATAATTCGTTATTGTTTATACTTAAAGAAAATTTAAACAAATTGCATTGAATGTTGGAAACAATTAAGAAGATTCGCGAAACTCACCAATAATTAAGTCCAGATACAATTACGAGCGGAGTGGGTAACGGTAGCGCGGGGTACGCGACGGAGAACGTCGTCGACGTCGCCTGCCGTCGTCGTCGTCGTCGTCGTCGTCGACGGCGGCGGCGGCGGCGTCGGCGGCAACGAAGTTGACTTCTGGCCACGGCGTCAGCGCGTCTCGATGCAGCGATGCGATTGGATCGTCGAGAACGACGCATCGATATCACCAGCCAATCATCAGCGGTTACAACCCCCTTTAGATCGACCCCAGGCGGAGCTTCCTGTGCACCCCGGCCGAAAGAGAAAAGTTTCTGCACTGACAGAAAGAAATCATTTTTTAGATTATATAAGATCAAGATAGGTATTTAAAATTGATGTATTAACGGGATAATATACGCATTTTATCGGTATGCTGAGATTCCACTTTGAGAGTTCTGTGTTATTTCAAGAATCGTTCAACTCCATAAAAAACTGATAACAAGATAGAGTGATCAGTCGGCTCTAGTTTCCCAACAGATTTTTTTTATGTGTGAGAAATGAGAACAAGTTCTTATAAAATTATCACATTTTTATTATTAATAAGTTTCGTCATTTACTTAAAAAATTCAAGGCATGTTTATAATTTTTTCAAGTTTAGGAAATTATAAAGATATTTAAATAAACTTGATAAATTGAAACTATTAAAATTAATATTCTGAAAATCTTTTAATCTAAAACGATTTTAACCTTAGATTCTTTGATCAGTATGGATTCAATTTTATCATTAAATTTTCATGTTACAAGTGAGTGAAAGATTTTTTCATCAATTATAAGGATTAAAGATACAATTTATAAAATTTTTTAAAAATGCTCCTTACCCTCTATTTAACTCCAAAATTATCGTGCAAACTTGGAAATTTAAAATAGCGTTACAAATTCTCTGTTAGTCAACAATCATATCTTAATAGGTTGAGATAAAAACTCAAAATTGTTTTCATTATTGATTTTCATGATTGATTTTAGATCTGTTTAAATATCTAATTATAAAATTGAGATAAGTAATTTCACGATACTTAAAATTTCAGTTATCTTCGAAACAAATTTCGAAATTTTTCATGATGAAATGCTAAGAATTAAAAAATGAGCATATTCAATGCAAGCTGGCCGAAAAGAGGATTTTCCTCTTTTCGGCCAGCTTGCATTGTTACAAACAGAGAACGATCGGGGGTAGACACCCTTTCCAGTGGTTGCCAGGAAATATCGATCTGCCCGGAGGGATGGATGCTGCTGTTCTCAATGGTTGGTACAATACTTTATCTTCTGCTCAAAGTCGGACGCCCTAAATAACTTGGATTTCACTATCATCCTGACGTGCCAATGAACGTCTGCGGTAATACAGCTTAAGCCATAAAGGGAAATTGATTTGCCAGCAAACTCATATCTCGAGATTATTTTAACAAGGAAAAAATGACTGTTTTCATATCTCTCTGATAAGAGCATTCAAATTGATTTTTATTTACAATTTCTGTGTGTGTGTGTGTGTGTGTGTGTGTGTGTGTGTGTGTGTGAGGAGGGGAGGGGCTTTCAATCTAGTTTGATCTTATTTTAATTTTTTGTAAAATTTACAAAATAATTAATAATATAAAATTTTCATTTAAAATCTTATACAATGTATTTACATACCATACATGCCATCATTATCACGTATAAGTCATATAAAATAATTTTGTCACAAAGCCAGCACAATTTTCTTCGTAATCATTACATAATATTTTTGTTTTAGCACATACATTTAGTATACTTAATATTCTAAGAACTGTTATCATTATTTCCGATTTTTATAAAAATGAATTTATACAAAGGAACATCAAACAAAGGAATTTTATTAATTTTAACTAACGACTAAAAGATGCTATTAATATTGAAAATGTTATTACACGACATATCAACGATATGTTTTTAACGTTATTTTTCACAACATTTCACGGCGATATCAATGCGAGATCAATATCATAATAAATCAAACTCTCACAAATCGTTACTAAATGTGCTAACTTCATAAATGTCGTCCTGTTGCAACGTCTTCATCAACGAACGTTTAATGCTTTTGCAAAGTTCCACGTATCTCAACAATCTCAATTTGAAATCTAGGTCGAGATCGTTCATGTAATCGTTACAGGCATCGGTTAAAATCGTGAAGACATGTCTCTTGCATAGACCATTGCAGCGTAGACTATCATTGGGACGTAAACCATTAATGTGTAGATCAATGGAACAATCGGACACATCTTTCTCAAATATTTGTCGATTCTTTCTTGAAGACGCAAATCTCTTTACATTTCTTATTTCCGACATCCGATAAAATTGTTGATTTACATTTCTATGTTTCCTATAATCTACGTTTCCTCTCCAAGTGCGTGATGATGATGTTTTTAAAGATTTATTGTTATCGACATTAGAGTATTTAATCGGTACATCTCGATATTTGTTTTTGTTCCCATATTTATGCCATACTTGTTCATTTTTACACTGATCTTGATTATGCACTTGCTCACAGATGCACTTATTAGCACATATTTCGTTTTGTCGTTTACACGTGTAATGTCCAAAATATTTCGAATTATTTTCGATGAGAGATATTTTGGTCGATTGTGAAGAAATCGTTATACTTGTTCCCGAATGTTTCAAGTCGCATCGATGAGAGTTTCTGTTGTAATCTACAGCGTTTCTAATTTTTTTCTTTCTATCATATCGATTGTTTTTATTTAATTTTTGTTTTTGTATATCTTCGGTTGTAGAAGTTAGCAAGTCATAAGACCTCGGAGAGGTATTGATCGAGCGGAAGCTTAACAAGGCTTTGCTACCATCAGTCAATCTATGGTCGCGAAACTTTATATTTTCTTTACTTCTTATTTTTCCTTTTATTCTACGGATTGATAAAATCACATTCGAAGGTTGGCAAGAAGATGTGGTATAGCTTTGTCTGCAGTAGTCACAAGTCGAGCACGAAGTTACACTGTAACCCTGCCGAAAAAAAGTAAATTGAACAAAAACCCATTTTGCCAATTATAAATTGTAGATTTTTAATTTTCAAAGTCAGAAATAAAAATAATTAACAACGTTTCTATATCTTCGACCCGTCTGGCTAGTTTATTAATATTAATCACAACGTTTCGGCCTCAGGTTTAGGCCTTTCTCAAGTAAAGAATGTTACATATGATAATGTGGAAAGGATAACGCACGCTAATATCGGACTTGTTGACATTGCGTCCTAAACTATATCAATTTTGCAGATATTATGTGCGTTATATAATTAAATCCAGTAAATAACGAAACAGCGACATTACTTCGTATAGATCACATTACAATATAAGAAATAATTGAAAAATCTTAAACTCAAACATCGATATAAAAGAATTAAATTTTCAATGTTATGTAAATAAAATACTTTTAACAAGAAGTATACCTGTTTTATACGTTTGCTACTTGTCTTTTTCCTCCTAATATCTTCAGAAGATTCTTCATTTTTCCAAAAAGTTTTGATCACTTTATTGTTGCTTCTTTTATTGTTAAACAATATCCGTCCCAGTTTTGCACGAATCAGACGCTTTATTCTGTCGACAGACTTGTCGACGGAATTACGAAGCTTTGTCATCGCGAATATCGTTTGCGGTCGTATTTTCACAGGATAATCATCTGGATGTCTGCGAGGCATTGCTCTGTGTTTGATCATTGTCGAAGTTACGTTACGAGTACCGTTCTGTGATCTTATGTATCCGCGTCCGCGAAGCTTTGACAGTTTTTTTAATTTATCAGACTTTTGGAATTTATCTCGTTTATTGTTCATCGTAAATTCACTTCTCGTTACGAATGAACGATAATATAACGATGCATTGGATGTCGCACACGTCGAGCGATCTCCCACGTGTAGATATTCTCCTGTCGAGATATCGGAATTTCTTGAGTCTGTGTTAGATTGGAATCTTCCTTTTGATGTGGAAATTTTTTTCGGCGATGTAGTAAAATCTTGCGTTCCATCTTTTACATCAAAAATTTCTTTATTTGTATCAGAATTTTTTTTTTTAATTTTTTTGGAAGCAATTAAAGTATGAGTAGAAAGATCAGCTACTTTATTGTATCTATTGTTTGTTTCCATAACAGTGGATATATTTTCATCATCGTTAGACATCAACCAAACTGTTCCTGAATAACATGTATCCATATTGATTCCTTTCGATAATATCGTTGACCTAGACATTTGAACGGAAATCGTTAGTAAATTATCGTTTCTAGGTGATATCTGTAACGTCTTGGAATAGCCCATACTTCGAGCTGTTATCTCATCAAAATTATCCTGAGATGTTTTAAAAGCACAAACAATATTTTCTTTAGAAATATCATCAATCACTGTTATGTCTATGAAATCATCGCGTCGACAAGAGTTACATCCAATTTCTACTTTGGCCGAATTTAATGAGCTATCATTTTTCTGCGCATTGAAACGTTCATCGATCGCATTAATATTGTTGTTCGAGAAATGGTTATAGTTTAATTCTACTAATTGTTTGTCATATTCGGAATTTTGTACGAATGACGTAATACTGAACATATTAGCATTACAAACTTCATTTTCTAGATTCGATTTTTTATTTAATAAACAAATCCAATCGTGTTCGTTGGTGCCTGAAGTCTGCGAGAAAGTATCTTTGTTACTAAAAATGTTTTCAATTTCATCTTTTGCTTCAGTAAAGTTTTCATATGATGAACACATGCAATTTACATTGTTTACTAATTGTGTGGACGTATCAGTCTTTGTAACAGAATTACCCGACTCGAAAATTCTTTTTTCACATTTTTCCACATTGTCATCACAATTGATTTCTGTTGAACTCAAAATTTTACAATATTCTCCATTTCTTTCTTCAGAATTATCAACACACGACGTCGTGTTAGATATTTCTTCGATAATATCTTTGCAAGAGTTATTACAAGAAGAGATCGCATGATTTTGAACATATCCCGAAATATTTTCAGTAATCATGTATGTAATCTTTTTCTCATTGTTATTTTCTGCCTCGTTTTGCCACATTTCTATTGTCATATCTTTTATGAAGTTTTGATCCATTTGTGAACATGCATCGATCTTTTCAGTTTTTTCATTAATACACTCAAATGTATCGTTAAAATTTATATCAACTTCTTTATATTGTTCAAAACATTTTGATTCGTTAATTTCAGTACTTGGCTTTGAATTGGCTTTTGAAGATAAAATTAAGTAATCTTGTTGAATTGTACGCATTTACGGACATGTTGACAAACCGGTACTCTCGCGACAAAGAGACATTTTTTAATATTGCTAGCTTTTAACTTGAAACTAATATATCCGGGATATATTTCGCAATTGAGGCATAACGCTTTTGTTAACTTGATATTCAATTTTTCGAGAACACTGTTAAGACACGAACAAACATTGTGCATGCTGTTTTCGAATTTTTGCTTCATCACTATCAAGCAAGACTCGGTTAAAGATGGATCAGCTTCGAAAATTCGTCTAACTAAATTGCTCGACTTGCAAGGCAAAGGTAAACGAGTCACATTAAAACTTGAAATTGTCGAACATTTATAGTTTTCTAGGTATACTTTACAAACAATTATTTTTAATTTCAAACTCTTTTGTATCTTTTTTAATTTGGTATTGCAAGGTTTCTCATTAAAAGATCTGTTTATTTTATTTATACTATTATTTTGCGATCCAGTTGCAACACACGTAGAAGAATGATTCGAATTATCTTTTCTTTGTTGAAGAAAATGTTGATTTGGATCAAGAATCCGTCGATGTTCTCGATGTTCTGTCGTTGTTGGTCGCGTGTGCTCGGTACTTTTGTTATAAACATTTTTTGCTAATGGTTTGACTGCCTTTTTATACTTGATCGATCCTTTTGCATTGCAGGGTACCATGTTCAAATTCATATTACAATCCATTGTATTAAAGTCTCTATTGAGTAAAATTAAAATTAGATATAATTTTACGTGATAATCGAACTAAGCCGCGATAAATATTTAATAAAGCAATAATTTTTCATAGGAACTAGGACTTGTCTACTGCAATTAGACTTGGCTAGTACTGGTGACTTGGAATTTAATAAATGATTATCAGTCGCTGATACTTGTAATATTCTATTATTAATTTTTGGTGAAAAATTTGTTTCACATATAACATACTTGAAGCAATTGCAATTCAACGAATAGTCTTGTTCATTGACAAAGTTCCACATGTTTAAGCTTCTTAAAATATTATCTTCAATGCCCAACGCGTCTAGCTCGCGACAAATTTTATTCAATCTATGATGCAAAATGACAGAATCCAGAAAGCAGGTAATCAAATTGTCCTTTATCATATGTTTGATAGTATTTCTCATCTTTTCTTCCATCGTACCGATATCACATTCAACAGCTTTAATCAGAGGATCCTTCCACATAACTATTGTATCAATAAATTTCTTAAAACATGGAAACTGCTTGGCCCATCGAGAATTTGTGCTATACACAAACTCTTCCAACAAGGAACAGATTCTATATTCCAGACTAGGTACAAGAAATGCTCGAATCTTGTCGAGATAAGGGCCATATTTCTCTAGATCGAATGCTACGTCTTGGCTCACACAATCACATACATTTGTCTAAAACACGAGACATGGAAAAGACTATATTTTTTACAATATAAAAAGAAAAATTGTATTACTATAGCAAGCATCATTTTTTTACGTACTAATAATATATAAAATATATAAAATAATGCATTTTATGTATTTTTGTATTAACTATGTAGTAAATATAAACTAAATAATTTAAGAGATAAAGAAATGTATATGTGTATGTATATATAACATTTCTTTTATTACCGATAATGCTTGCTCATGCTTAAATGACGTGTACAATTGATTTTCTGTCATGATAAACTTAATTAGAAAAAAAAGAAAAAACAATAAAAAATTGTATGTAAAAATTCTATGCAAAAATTATATAATAATTTTGTGTGTATAAAAAAATTTATATATTATTCTTTGAATAAACATTCCAAATATTTAACAACATGTACAACCTAAAACTGTACGTCATTACTACTTTTCTTCTTGAAGATGGTTTTCAATTAAAGACTAAAGTCAGTTGACTAAATTGTTTTCCTATATTCACGTCCCTTTTCACATTCATGAAAATATGATTGACGTTCTTTCTTGCATAATAAGCGGGGTATTTCGTATTTATTAATATTATGTAATGATGCCGGCTTGTAGATACGCTTACAGATAGCGCAATTATTCTGGCGCTACGAGCAACGCAATTATACGAGACAATTTATTGTGTACTGCTTTCAGTTAAACTACTTAACTTCGTTACCTCATGCCATTGCGACGGTAAAATGCAGGACTTGCTAGATATGCTAAAGCGCTAACCATTAAAAGCGACAGCATGTATGAAACCCCTAAAATAGAAGGATACGTAAAGAGATAAAAAGAAATTACACCAAAATGTATCGAATTAACTTATTCTTTAAGTGTTATAGATAATCTGTAACTTTTTAAAACAGTTAAAAGATCTGATTTCTGAAAAATAAATATATTCTTGGAAAGTTGAAATCTTCTTGACTTACAACAACCAAAACCAATAGAGACATATATCTCGGAGATATATAGTGTAAAAAATTAAATTAACATAGATTGAAGTTATAAAGTCTGTTTTCCCTTTTGTATGATAATTATAATGTTATTCTGTTATGTTATATTGTATGATAGTTATAATGTTATTATTTTGACGCAACAAGCTTTTTTGACAAAAAGAAAAATAAATATTATCTTTAGCTATGCAAAATCGTATTCTTCCAAAAAAAAACGTGTCTACTATTACTTGTCGTCACCCTTCACGTATAATAAAAAAACAATTTGTATTTTCGCATATAAACTGAAACCAACGCATCTGTAGTGTAACAAATAAGTAGGTACGGTGCTTACGTCACATGCGTGATACCGTAGCAACGTAACATGCGGGGGTGGATATCGTGCCGTGACGGGCAGTGAAATACAAAAAGCTGTCGTCTAAGGGGGAGATCGAGATCACGAGGAAATGGTGAACGTGTGTGATGAAGAGAGGATCGTACGAAATTTTGCGGAATAGTACGAGACAGCCATAACCCATTCACGTAGTGGCTCTCCACGGAGATCAATACTTGTGACGCCGAGAGACAGAGCGTAACAGCCCCACGCTGACTACGTACGCAGCATACCACCCCTATCGCCGACAGAAGAATCCCGAGATGTCCTGGAATATTCATCTCTTCAAGTAGACTGATAGTAGACACTAAAATTCGCTAAAAACACTTATTATTAACGTAATATTTAATATAATATTTATAGAATCTATCTTTTTATTCATTTATTTATTTATATAAAAATAGTATCATTCTTCTCTATATAGTTCTTAATACAACTGACAATTTATGTGATTAGCAACCAGTCGTTTAAGGTACATATTTATATTAGTTAACAATTAACAACACGTTATAGATATTACTATATTTTTTTATAATTGTAATTATGTAAGCTCTTTTATTAAAGCAGTAATAGTTTCATGTGTTTCTTTCCCTTCCGTAATTCCGATTATTAATCGTTATTTTTTAAAAAATTAGTGTAATGCTATTGCAAACATTTTCAGTTTATAGCAATAAGTAAAACAATATCGAAGTAAACTCGGAAATCTAAACATAGCTCAATATTTCTAAAGAAATCAAAACATATCTACTGGATGCGTAAATAGTAAACTTTATCATTGATCGACCGTTATTAAGTGTAAAATATCGAGCGTATGGTAAATCGTTTTGCACGATTTTGTTTTCAGTCAATTTTGTGATACGTACAGAACATCATTTATCATGTGTAAAGAAATAGATACAAATTGATCTGTCAATAGGGATAAGCATTATCTGAATGGTTTACATCGAATGGACGCTGTTTAATGCGAATGTAATCTACGCAAAGGAATCTTTGGAATCGGAACTAAACAGAGGACTTTTATTCGACCCGGACTTGCGAGACAAGCCGTCTGGATGCTGCTGGAAAATCACGAGCTTCAAGAATGTTCTGATACTCCTTCCCTTGGGAACATGTCGAACAAATTGCCGCGATATATTTGCCTATTACCGCGTTAATAAATAGTATTATATTATATGTATAAATTTGAAGAAACATTCAAGTGACAAAAAATTGAACTAAAATTTTACTAAAAATTTTAGGAGAGTTGAAAAGGATTGATCTTGCTCTTAATTATTAAATAAATATATATAGAGAATGAAGAATAAATCGGTGCTTTTCATGCAGAAGATAAAAGGCATTTGCATGCTCCATTTTTAAATAATTTTGAATAATATAGAAAAAAGATTTTTTTTTCAAATAATAAAAATAAATAAAATAGAAACTATGTGTGTTTCTGACTGTATTTTTTTCCATAGATTTTCTAACAAGATTAGATATTTTTGCAGATATTTTTTAATTTATCATAAAGAAAAAAAAATTTAGTTTTCTCCTTCTATATGCAAATATTACTCATCATTTTACAATTATTTACAATAAACATATTAAAGAATAGTAATATTATTGAAAATTTAATATTACAAAAAATTTAAATATGTTGTAGGTCATTAACGTGATCATCATTATGTAAATATGATCAATCTTAGCGGTTGTGAGATAAAGGAGAAATGAGAATTTCATTCTACAAATTGAGTTGCTAGACATTGCGCGACAACAACTAATGGACGTTTATATGCGACCGTAACAAGGGGAAGAATCTTTTGATCTTTCATCCCTACGTCACTACACTTTCTATTTTAACCCTCCTGTAACCGGTACGTTTAATGAAAGTCCCGGCTTGGCAAACAACCATCACTTCTTCATTAAGCCTTTATCAAATTCAGAATTTTTATTTTCTTCATTTTTATATCCACTTCGTGGAAAAAATTTTCAAAATACTACTTTTACATTACAAAAAGCACAGATTGTAAGAAAAAGATACAAGTACATATATCTTAAATGAAATTATAACATATTTTATGATACTTTATTATTTGTATATTTCTATTTTTATTACAACAATACAACAACATATAAATTAAGAAAATATTTTTCCCTTGCATAATTTACTATATACATAATTTACTATATATATAATTAAGTTAAATAAACATTTTTTAAAAATAACTAAAGTATAAATATCTTATGGAGATCTTAAAACTGATCTATACTTTTTACACGGTGTTTACATTCTTATATGTTATTACATAAAAAAACTACATATTTGTTAACTTGTAGTAATATTGTAATAATATGAATATTAATATTTATGGTGAAAGTGTACAATTAGAGAAATAAGATTACTCATTTCTCGGAGAACGTCATTGCAAGAAGAAATTACTTTTTATGATGTTCACAGACTTTTTATGATGTTCGCTTCCGTGCCTGTGAGACATAAAATGACCTCATACCTTTAGATACTTTACAGTCTCTCGACAGGACTTTGAGATATACGAGCTGGCTTTAATATCGTTATCCGAAGGACGTGTCCTGCACATAAATCACATTTGTCGGCAACCGTTGCTTATGAATACATTAGATAAGCAAATAATCGATATACAACATTAACTAAAGTAACTAGATAATTCTGCGTTAAGAAAAATTACAAAGATTACTTCACAAGTTGCGAAAATAAATACATTTTTAAAATGCGTGCAAATTCAAACAATACAATGTCAAACACTAATAAAAGCAAGTGGCAAGAAAATAGTCAATAAAATTAGCATACCAAACAATCTTTTTACTTCTTAAATTTATCAAATCTTGATATTTCTTAAATGTTTTTGCGAAGATGTCGCAATTTTATAACTCAAACCAAGTCATTGAATATTAAATGAAAAAATGCATTCCTTATCATATGTACATAATAATGAGTTTTATTCCGACCTGTACTCAACATTTATTTGCATTATCAACTCAAATATCTTGAAATAATTACAGATTTTTAAAATTATATGATTGATCGTTTAATAAATGTATTTAACTTTAATGTATAAAACTGTGTTCAATTTCTTTTGGCACTCATTTCTTTTAGAATAAGATTGAATACAAAATACATGTTTCGGTATAGAGTAGTTGGAAACAGCAAAAGTCTTGTTAATCGGTGTTCTACATCTATTTCTTTCTATCCAACCCGAAAACCTTCCCCATTCTCGACCACATTGATCGCATATTGGTCTCAGCAGCCCCGTCGAATGACCTTTAATAGTAGCTCGATTTTACGAATGTGGGCTGGCCGGAGGAATCGAGCTCGTGGGCGAACGGGCACGTTGTCGGGACGGGATTGTAAACGAGGGGAAAACGATGGAAAAAGGTAAATCAATACTCTAGTACTCTCTGGGACCGTATACGGCGCTCGTCGCGACCGCGATCACGGCTGTCGACGACGACGACGGGGAGAAGGAAAACGTGTGTGCAGCGAAAGCTGGTGTGCGGATCTCTCCTCGAGGATATCCGGTCCACGTCGTCGGTTCTTTCCGTCGCGTACCATTTATCGCTGATTATGGTGAGTTATGTAATGGGCTCACGGAAAATTAAAATATTTTATCGCTTCTTAGAACGTAAATTTATAATTAAACAATTTGCGAATGCTCTGCAAGAAAATGATGAATCTCAATTATGAAAATTTTGATGAGAATTCTTTTGATTTGTTGTTAGATTGAAAGTAATATTGTTGCAATATATAAATATTGTAATATCTGTTGAAGCGATATAAGTACGTTATTGAACTTTTTTTAAAATAAAAGTTGTTAATGAGAGTTAGAGGATCATAAAATTAAAACCGACATCTCAGATTGCTGCCAAAGCTCAAAAGTTGATTTTGCAAAGTATGTTTGCTACAAGTTTTGTCGGCAGAATACCAACAGAAATCTACTAGCAAGATATGATGGCAGATTATCTGCAAAAACCGAACAAAACCATTTCATAATCATTTAAATAGAATATATCATTTATATTATAAAATAGCAAATTTTGTTCGGTTTCTACTGGCAGTAAGCTGTAAAATTACATCGGCAGAACACGAGTTTAATACGAACTCAGTGGATCAATCTGCTGCAATATTCTGCTTGAATCTGCGGGGAAACTGCTAGTATATTATTAACATTTTGCTTATTGGGACGTTGTTGCGAAAAAATAAATGACGAATGATATCTACAAGAAAGAATTTTTTGTGCTATTCTGCAGATGCACGCATTAGTTATCATGCTCTACTGCATTCTGCTTCTCTTGGTTGCTGTTGCTGCACGGGCAAATATTTACTTGCCGTTAATGAAGGTAATTATAAGAATCAGTAGCACTACATGTGTAAAAAGTAGATGAATTAAAATGAATCGAGAGGAATTTGTTTTTGCGAAATGAAATATTTAATCTTCGAAATCAGAGATTGATTCAAAAGTTTCTGAATTCTCATTCTTTCTCCTTCAAATTCTAACTGGCCACCACAAATTATCACGTTAACACTGCAGTTTAATGTCGAATTAGACGAAAATGCAATTAATTTTTTGAAAAGATTTCGATTTACAATATATTATTCATCCCTTGTTTTGGAGTTAAAATGAATAAATATGAACAAAAAAAGATAAAAGATATGTAAAGAGAAATTCACAGCAATCTCAAAATAATTGTTCGAAAACGATTTCGAAGATTCGCAAAGTAAATTCCTGTTAATTCTTTTTAATTCATCTGTTTCTTGCAGGACGTCAAAAGAGCATGTAATCCATTATTCGGATGTATTCAGGAGGATTTATGGACGGACAACCTTCTACGAGAATTGATCGATCAAGTAGGAAATGAATTTGTAAGTGTGTCCGATTCGTATTTGGAATATCAGGAGGACAAAGCTAAAGAATTGCCCATGGAATTGCCAGCCGACTACGATAGCATGGACACGCTGAATCCGAACCCGAGTATACGAGATCAAGAGTATCTGCAGCACAGTACGCTCTGGGGCCATCAACGATTCGAAAATAATAAAAATAATAACGATAAGGGTTATGACAGACACAGGATTCAATCCGGTCTGAAAGGATTCAAGGACGAAAAGGCGGAAAATCCTTTACCGGCTTATTGCACTCCTCCGAATCCTTGTCCGGTCGGATATACGAGTGAGTAAAATTCATTCAACGATAATCTAGTCAAAAGAAAATAAAGAAAAAGTCCGTTATAATTTTTCAATTATAACATTTGTTTTGCTTCTATATTTCTCTACACTTCTGATTCACATCAAGCATATTCAAACGATCCTTGGAAGTAATCTTACGCGTAATGAAAATATGTGAAATAATAATATATTGTATATAAAAGTACCATTCTGTTCTTATTATGTTCAACATTTTTTTAACTTAGAAAAATAAACAGTAATTTCACGCACATATATGACTTATTATTTAACATTTATTTGTACTTTTACAGGTGAAAACAATTGCCTCACCAATTTCGAAAACACAGCGGCGTTCAGTCGCGACTATCAAAGTGCGCAAGACTGCATGTGCGACACGGAACATATGTTAGAATGCTCCAACGATTCTGGAACCAGTAACAATTTGCCGAACATGCATATTTCGAATTCCGATCTCAATCAAATTGTCGAACAGTTTCAGGTAATTGTATGTGTGAAACACATCGTCGTACATAAAAATAATCAACTTCGGATAGATCAGTCAAGATCAGAAAACCCATTTCTTGCTCTTTTTTAAATTAATAATTCGGAAAAAAACTCGAATTCATAAATAAAATTAAAGTAGTAAGATACCGAAATTATGAACTATGTTAATATTTTTTTTCAGGAAGAAAATCCATTTTTTCAAGGAGAAAAATTGCCGATAGCTGCAAAAAAAGGCATACATGTGATCGATTAAAGACTGCAAAAATGAAGATGGAAGATTTGGGAGAAAATTGGGAAACGAACATAATACAAAAATTGATTAAGTTTCAGATATAAACCGATCGCGCGAAAAAAGGGCTTCTATTCAGATACCAATTATTAGATGCATAATAATTAGGCACCGTTTAATAATAAATAAAATACACGCATTTACGCAGCGTTAAAGCGTCAAACATTGAGAAACGTTGTAATGTTTCCAAGTCTGATGATGCACGGACAAAGTTCTTAAATGGACCATGGCTGTTTATCAGCGGGTATATTGAAGATATATATCTTTTTTTTCATAGAACCATTAATAGAGATCTTGTCAGATACATGTAATTATATACGTGTCTACAGTTGAAATTATTATAATTATATATAGTTTATAGAACAATTTTCGTATATGCTGATATTTTTTCAATTCATAAAAATGCATAGAGTGGTTCGTAAGGTTTGCAAAATTCTGTATTTTGCAATATTTATAGAACTCACACTCTTTGTACTCGATAAGTGAAACACTCCATTAAACATATCCAAATATGTATTCAAATTTTTCATAAAGTTAAAGAGGAATCTATTATAGATGTCGACTTCGATATACACTTAAAATAATTCTGACATAGTAAAAATATTATATAAATTGTATACACTAAATTATATATGTATTGTGTTTGTCAATATTTATTATATTTTATGTTATTATATAGTATATCAGAAAAATATTTATTTTTTCATTATGCAAAATCTCTAAAATATATACTTTAACAATAAATAAAAGTGTGTATACTTTTTATTCACAACCATTGTACTAATTATCGTAAATCATAAGATAATGTAGATTAGTTCTTTTTTAATTTTTAAATTTCTTTTTTAATATATGAGGCGTTCAGTTTCAAAACTCGCTAAAAGCACTTTTCTCATTTTTTTGAAACGGGACTTTGAAGCAGTATTTGAAAATGGATGAGTTTTGGAACTGTAAGAACTTTTTGATGCAAAATTTGGACCATTTAAGTAATTTTTGAAACGTCAACAATTTATCATATCGTAGTGGTCTCTATTGACAATCGATTCCTTTTGTCAGCTCAAAAATTTTTAAAAATGACTTTAGCGAGTTTTGAAACTGGACGCCTCATATGTATGTAATAAAAGATAGAAAGAAATATATACAATTACCGTACTAAAGCATATATAGCTTTAACATGATTGTAATAACAGGTGATGTACAGCACATTAATATAAAATGATATGATTAATATTTAAATAATAATAATACTCATGTTATGTCATTACAAAAGATATATAAAAGTACAAGAGAAAACTCTTATTTTATAGAATTCTAAGATTATCAATTATGATAAAAATACATCTTTCTATCATACACTTTACATCGTCATTTTATCATTTTATTGCAACATTTTACGAAATAATATATTACTGCTTCCTAAAACTCTTTAATATCGGATATATATTATTTAATGCATCTTGTAGTTCAGTTCTATTTTTTGCTCCTAAAAATTATCAAATACATTCAATAATTTAGCTGTAGAATATTTGTAGCAGTTTTACAGTATTGAGAAACATACCTGTTAAGACAACTTTACCATTCACAAATATTAATAATACCACTCTAGGCATTACCATTCTATATGTTAGGCCAGGATATAATTCTGGCTCGTAACTAGAAAACTGACCATGTATGTGATTTAGATTCTCCAACTTAATTGGAAATTTTAAATCACATGTCGCAACTATGTTCTGTATTTTGAAACAGGAAAACTTTACCTAGAAATATGAAAGCACTGTATGTTAATTAAGAACTCAAGATCTCTAGGCAAGAGAGACACTGCTTACAGGGAATCCAAGTTTCTGTATTATCCTGGCAAATTTCTTTGCTGCCAAAAGTGAATCTTCCTCACTTCTTGCACCAGTACACACTAATTTACCAGATCGGAAAATCAGCGCTGTCGCTCTAGGATTCTGTATCCTCATTACTAATCCAGTAAATCTTGCTGGATTGTATTCGGAATTCCTAGTTCTTACATTAATGTACGTGAGCTTCAGTTCTGTTTGCAAGTTAACTGTGGAGACTACGTTTCTACAAAAAATAATACAGATTTGAATAAAGAACATTATATTCCTACGTAACAATAGCAAAACAAGTAAACATTCTTATATAGTGCAAACAAATGATCAGAAACTTACTGTAAACAAGGTTCTAGGACTTCTTTCGTGCTGTTAGCTGGCATTATCGGGGTCATCGTCGATTGCGGATTGATGGTTTGCGACGTGCTTGGCCTCGGCACGTTGGTCTGCACACGAAATTTGTGATATTTTAGAGAAAGCGCACCTAAAGTCCAACATACTTGACAACTTACCGATAACGGCGGAGCCATGGATCCATCCTCGCCCGCATTTTTGGCTGGATTATTGAGCAATCTCTTTAATTCGTTATCTTCCTGTGTAACTTGTGTCATCTTATGAAAACACCGGTGGTGTCACGCAATGTTTAAATTCGTGTGGAACGGCACATGATCAATCACCTAACCTCACGTTGCCTCACGCATACACACACACAAGGTTGCGTACAAATTCCCCACCCGGGTAACTATACACTAGGGGTTTGTTCGCGTCGCAATACCCCAATATGCTCCTACTCACTCTAATACGCTCCAATCTATAGTATACGTAACGTAATACTATAGTTTGGAGCGTATTGGAGCGAGTAGGAGCATGTTGGGGCAAGCGACGCGAACAAACCTTAGGGCTGCGTTCCGTTTCACGCATGATGCGCGCATGATCTATAGTATACGTCACGTGTACTATAGATAAATGCGCGCATCATGCGTGAAACGGAATGCAGCCTAGAAGTTGTATAGTCATAGTATAGTATATGTCACGTATGCTATAGTACTTCTAGTATTATAGTGCACCCGGGTGGGGAATCTGAACACAATCCAACATGACGCATAATGGCTGATTTATGCATCGGTCTTAAGCGGGAAACACAGACTTTTGCATAATGCATAATACATATGCATAAGAAATTCGATTGGTCGAATTCCTTATGCACATGCTAACGGACCAATCAGATTTCTTATGCATATGCGTTATGCGTTATGCAATGGTCTATGCTCCCCGCCTTACGCTTATCACACACAAAATACATAGCGGGGCATAAACATAACATAAGACCGCTGGACCAATGCGCATCTTATGTAAATCAATATGGCGACTTTTTTCTAGATGTTTATTGGTTCAGCGGTCTTATGTTATGTTTATGCTACGTTATGTATTTTGTGTGTGATAGCCCTTAGTCCGTGGGGCTATCACACACAAAATACATAGCGTAGCATAAACATAACATAAGACCGCTGGACCAATAAACACCTAGAAAAAAGCCGCCATTTTTGCAGTTTCCAAGGTACCAGCAATCGGTAAAATTGTCGAGTAATACAATTATTTTCACAGTTCTTTTGAAATTTTAATTGGCACGATTCTCTCTCCCGATCATATTATCCTAATATTTCGACGATTAATTATTTGCAAAAATCTCCATTCCTAAAAGCAATAACAAGTAAGTAGTGCGCGAGCCGGCCAATCAGCTTGTCCGTTTTCGTAGAAATGATAGCTAGTAAGGTAGATGATTGGCCTATCACGGCGCGTCCGCGTGCCAATGAGCTGACGCGGCGGCTAGTGTGCAGCGTGCACTGTGTGCACTGTGTGCATTGGTGTATAGTGGCCATTGGCATTGGATCGATCGGACATCATCCGTCCAGCAAACGTGAACGAGAGCTATCAAGGTTCGATCGAAATTCTGTCTGAGGAGTATCGCCGAGAGTATCGCGTTTTGTACCTTGCGAAAAATCGCCGGGTAAATGGCGGGTCATAATTATCTAAGCGATCCGAAAAATCCCTTCTTCTCGTTAGAGGACGTGGACGACGTGGACGATGAGACATTTCTGAGGAACGCGCCAGCCAGGACTGCACCCGCGGGGCGTTATCAGAACTTCGATAATGATGTTATGCAAAAACACCAACAGTTGCTGCAACGTAAGAAGGAAATTGAGGAACGAACGGTACAATCTTCAGAAAGGTCTGTCTCGCTTCTCAGAGATTCTGAGCAAATTGGTGTAGCTACAGCTGAGGTAATTTTAACGATATACCTCCCTTTCCCAGTGTGTGCATTATCGTCACTAGTACGCAGATAGCGTGACAACTGATAGAAAATTATGTCTGTTTAACGAGCATATGTTTGATAAATAAAATAATGTTGACTTTCCTAGGTCGTTTGTGTTTGTTATTAATTGAGCGACAGATTTTAATATATCTAAATTTCTATTTTCAGGAGTTAATCAGGCAAAAGGAACAGTTGCAGAGGACAGAGAAAAGATTAGACGATATTAACAGTACATTAAGATTTAGTCAAAAACATATACAAGGCATAAAGAGTGTATTTGGTAGCCTGAAGAATTATCTCAGTGGCAAGTCATTAGATGCTCCGATACCATCTACAAAACTATCAGAGTCTTCCAGTTCTGGATCCGTGACATCTCCCGCATTGTCCAATACATTAGAACAGGTACAAAACAACATGAGCAATTCATATTCATCGACAATGATAAGAGGAAGTTATGACGACCATGTCCTGGAAGATGTTAAACCTAGTAACGACAGGGTAACCAGAGCTCTTGAGCAAAATCTGAATGAGATGAGTGGTTCGTTGGCAAGACTGAAACATCTAGCGATTGGTTTATCGGAAGAAATAGACTCGCAGAATGATCTGATTGATAATATCACTGATAAAACTGAGAAAGCAGATATAATGTTGCAGCAACAAAATAAAGATATGTTACATCTATTGAAGAAATAAGTTCGACGACCATTATTATAGAAACTTCTTGCTTGTAATACCACGATATTAACTATACTTCTATGAAGTATAGATATAGATATATGTTGCGCGACGGAACAAATCTTTCACATTAATTTGTTAAATTTGTTAAATCTGGCGTATGTTGACCGTGCAATTACCTTGCGCGATGTGTTTTATAGAGTTTTTCACGAGTCGAGGTTGTGCGGTCTTTGCAAAGGAATTATAATGATATAAAACTAGAATATGTTAGAATGATCTTTAAGGAAGATTTTCTTTCTTAAACGATTGTCGATACTTAAAAATTAAGTGCGATGTCCGTACACGTGAATGTCAAACGGAAAGATTTTCATTATTTCTCAACATCTTTTGTAGCCTTTTAAGATGGAAACTGTGATAAGTATATATACCCATGTGTAATAATTGTCCTAAGTAAATCTTGATTTATTATCAGTATAAAAACACATCATTTACTGAAGAAATAAAAAGATTGGTAAAACTTATGTACGTGAACATATTTATATAATGAAATTGTATGTAAATAAGTTGGATAATATTTGATACGTAATGTGAATGTTTTGTAAGGACAGTTTTCCTGAAATGCTTGATATTGAACTGATGCGACTCTACAAGTTCTTACATTTATCCAAATCTTTTTACAATTTGTGTAATTTAGACATATATTCATGATATAAGAGATAGTTTTATTGATTTATAAAAAGAGCAATAATATGCAATATATATAATAGACAATAATTGTGTACAGTTATAATTTATCAATTTCAATATTCTTTCGTTAGTTTATATGTATTATAGATATAGAACATAATACAGATAATTACGATAAAATGACATAAATGCATTTGTATACAAAAAAATATATATGCGCATGAATGAAGTTGCACACGATTCATACTATATGACTGCCAGGATTAATAAAAGTCCGTACAATTTTATATTATTTCGTTATTTATTATGCCGAACTATTTAATCTCATTTTTATTTTTCTTTCTATATTATACAGTGCATTTGTATTTTTAGAAAAAAAGTGTAACTTATATTTTATTTATTCTTATACATCGAATACGTTTGTTGAAGTTTTATCCGATTAAATCAAACAATAAAGGATTAATAATAATGGCGATTGATACTTTTAAGCTGATACTTTTAAATTTCTTCCAGACTGTGCAATTTTTTAGATCCATCTACGGTGTGTTGTCGTCTTACAATGGTATTACTTTCCTATAACAAATCATGTGATTATTTTGATTATTAAATACAAAAATTAATATATTATGTATGATGTTTGATAAATTTATTAAATATAGTATTAAATTAAATTCGACTATGAGTGAAGATATGAGAATTACGAGATGCACACTAGATGTCTAGAAGCGTCTTGACACAAGCATCTTGACATATTCGGAAAACGCTCTTCGCATCTACAATAGATATTTATGTATCGTGACTTAAAACATAAGGATCAAGATTTAATTGTCACGTTCAAAAGCGGTAATATGGCGCAAGTAACTTCAACTTTTGATAAACATTTAAACATTAACGTGAAGGATCTAGGTGCTTGCACATACATATCTAAATCACTACGCATCGATAGATTATCGAATAGAAGAATAAATGTAAAATAATGAGTCCGAATAAAAAAAAAAATGTTTAACAAACGCTCGAAGAATTGTACGCGACGAAGAATGTTTCGACAAATAAAATTCAAATTCGTTCGAAACGTGCAAAATTGATCTTCTCCAAAGAAATAATATACTATTTGAATACAGGCATTAATAGACAAAATCTATTTTTTTCACAAAGAGAGCACTTATCTTACTCCATTGTAGCATTTGTCGCTTATACCATATCTTTGAGATCCGATTTACATCTCGTATATAGCAGCCGTTTGATTTTTAGTCGTGCGAGAAAAATAAAATTCAAAATCTCGTGTTAAGCGTAAGTGTTGCATGAATGCCGATTATAATATATAAAGATTTTTATACATAACGAAAATTCAATTGTTCCTGGAATGATTCAAGCTGCTTAAAGAGAGAATATTCTTAATTTTATCTTACATATTTGTACAGATTTCCATCTATCCGGTAGTGTTGTTACCCCTACCTCCACAAGCTACATTGTCAAGCCCAAGAATGGATTTTCCAACACTCGTGCTCATCGCCGCCTAAAAAAACGAGTAAGTATAAGAAAAGGTGCTTGTATAAAGTATTAGTATTTAATAATAATTTAATAATATTTTTGTATTTTTATGTAAACGCACGGATACACAAATAAATAATAATGAGAAATCAATATTACTTTGCATTTTATTATGATGCTGAATACTGAATACTGGAAAATTATATAAAAGGAATATAATTTTGCTTGTCTATACATCTTTAAATTGTGAGAATTCTTACCATGATGCATATGAGAAAGAAACAGAATAGTTTGTCGAAGAACTTCATCTTTCACTGTAATATTTGCTTCAACTAATGTCGTACACGCTAGCATGCCTTTTATATTATCACAGTACCATTATTTGTTATATCTTTCATCAAAAATTTTTGTTTGCGCGATAGCACTTCCGGCATTTCCGGAAACAATAAACGAACTTCAAAGTTAACCGTATCTGCTTTATTATACGTATAATCATAATCATTCATGAAAAAACAAGCAAATAAAAAAAAACAATATGTAACAATCATTAGCATCATTTTCCTTTGTTATTTGTTGAGAGATAACAAAGAATACTGCATAATACTGCATAATACTGCATAATACTGCATAATAGTATACAACGATTTTTTACTTTATAAAATTTACATCATGTGATCTATTTATAGATGTTTATATTTTTATTTGTTACAGATAGGATGTAGTTATTTGGAAGCAATAACATGTTATGTTTTTAAAAACAGTTATAAACATTAGAAAATACTATGCAAATTTGTTATAAATTTGTTAAAAAATAAAATAAATTTATAAAAATTTATTGTTTGTATTGGATTTCATGATTATGGTTAGATTTTTTTATTATTGTGAATTTCAATTAGCTTTATTTTATGCTTTATTTCAGGTTTATTTAACTTTCATAACTTCTCTTTTACATCACCATATATTAACATCTTAGCACTTGTCTTATATTATTTCTACAATTAAAAATATCTCATTGGGTCAATGGGTTGACTATATTAAGATCAACAATTACAAAATAGAGAAATTATGAAAGTTAAATAAACCTAAAATAAAACATAAAATAAAGCTAATTGAAATTCACAATAATAAAAAAATCGATGTTTAAATTAATTTGATAAGAGAATCATAACGACAGAGAGAGAGACAGAGAGAGAGAGAGAGAGAGAGAGAGAGAGATTTTAATAAGCATGTATTTTGGGCGAAACATATAATTTCTTTTTAGAAATATAAAACGCCATTAACACGTCTGATCATCAGCTACGTCATTGGCAACGGAAGTTGCTTCGTAAGCCAATCGTTCAGCTTCTCTCTGCGCGGCGATCGCCGCGTGTTGCTCCGCGATTCTATGATACAATTCATTGTGTCTGTCCTTCGCTTTTGCAACGCTCGTTGAATCCTGAAAAGCAATTATTTAAAGCAATAAAAATCAAATTATCCGCGAGTCTTGCACAATCAAAACATTATTTTTTATCGAGGTGTTCATTGAATGTATTTTTTGTATAAATAAAACGCTATAAATAGAACTTCTTCATTCTTCTCGTCTATCTAACAAAAAATTCAATTTTTTTTAAATTCTGTGTTAATCGAGAATTTGTGATTTTGAAATTGACTTGTGGAAATTCTTTTTTTAGTTTTACTATTCTATATTATATCAATAAATATAAGAATTAATACAGCCGCAATGCCTTTCACGAGCAAAAGATAAAAATAAAAACAGGTGCTGAGTGTCAATAAACAATACATATATAAGACAATAAATATATAAGACGGTTACTCGAGGCAAATTTACTGGAGCGTTGTGAGCATTTGCTTCTGCAATCCTGTGATAAAGACGGAAGTGTTTCTCCTTGGCTAGTCTTACAGCTTCCGAATCGGCAGGTTGAGTGAAAGCATCCTCAAAGTTGATTAAAGCAGGATGAAATCCGTTTTTATCGGCCGTATATTCCACTGTTCGTACTTTATACTTTGGATCGATATATGAATATGTTCCTGAAATACACGTATACACGTATACAGATCGTTAAGATATTTAACTACAGATTGCATTATTTCTTTCAATTATCACAATTTTTGTTATAATGGTTACATATTATTCAACATTAAGCTGGTCAGATTAGAATTAATTCTTTTGATGCAATTTAATTTTTATAATTAAAAGAAGAAAAATCTAAAATAAAAATGAAATTCATTGAGAGTTCTTATTGTTAGTTAATATGTATAAAATACCTTTAAATATGTATAAAATACATTTAAAATTTGACAAGTTTTATTCGTTTGCATTTCGACTCAACGCAAGCAAATTTGTGGTGAGATATAACGAGTACATTGGTACGTAATCAGGATTTATTAGAAGATAATTGAAATCCCAAAATAATAAACAATGGTTAAAAAGCAAAGTTTAGAGTGAGGTAAATTTATATGTAATCTATAGCCTTCGCGTTTCAATATGAATGATAGTTGATATTTGCGATTACCATGAACAATTCCATGTCCATCTCTGGTTTCCTGATGAACACGATCGATATGTCCTGGATATCGTCCTGCTTTATATTGAAAACTATATGGCTCTGGAGATGGTGTCGTTTTCGAATATCCCGAAATATGCGATACATCCGCCAAGCAAATGTTAATCAAAACGGCGACTATCTATAGTTTAATATAAAATAATGATAAATAATAAGTTATTAATTGGTTTGATTGGAATTTGGTGTTTTTTGAAATGCATTCAACTTATGATAAACCCAGACATGAGATTTTATTTTAAAAATAAAAAATAAAAATATTTTTTTATTTAATATTCTAAATTTTTTCTACATTAATTTCTTAATTTTTTAAAATAAAATAGTATTCTTGAGTACTTGGATGATTTATTTAATTTTTTTACTAGGAATTTAATACATTGAATGAATGAGAAATGAATGAGAAACATTTTATATTTTATTATATTACAAAGTATGTAGTACTTTTGCGTATTAATTGCGTAAAATTCCAAGTAAGCGAGTTACATAATCAACTGGTTATTTCGTCATACAAATTACTATACGTTGTTTGAAGACCTTTTTTAGAATAGGGATTATATTTGCCTTATGATATCATGTCATATTTTTCTTCTTTTTTAGAAAGATTTCCTATTCATAAAACTATTATAGCAATGTATTCAATTGTTTATAAAATAAACACTTATAAACTTGTTTATCCGTATGTATAAATCTATTATTTATCGACTTTGCAGATATTTAACTGAAATATTTGTATTATTAATTAATCATAAATATATGCTATTTACTTACGATTATGTATTTCATTATGAGATCGAGAAGTTGATTGGATTGTTTCATCGATATATTCACACGCGCGTTTTGCTGTTCACTGCGAGGATAGCTTGATGGTGAAAGTATTATAAGAAACTGAAGAAACTGTTGAAAAGCAGGTATTGTAAAGGTTTCTCCACAGCGAAACTGTTTCTACATGATCCATAATTATAAACTTAACATATTAAATTATTATTTTAAGTAACAAAATTATTCTCTCTCTTTGTATCAATATTAATACTTACTTATTTAAATAAAATTAACATCATTGTAGTAATTACCATGTTTACATTTAACTAGAATAGTTGATTAAATACAATTATTAATGTCTTAAAATAAATCAAATTTAATAATAAAGAATTTTTTGTATCTCATTTATTTATTGGATACAATAAAGAATTGCAAAGTTTGCATCATATTTTATTAAAATATTGTATTATGTGTAGACATGCTTAGAATCATTTTAAATGAGAATACAAACTTTTTTAGTATGTTCTAATATGTTTAAAATGTTTAAATTCAATATTAATTTTTGTTGAAATTAACATAATTTTTATTCTTACAATCTGTTACTAAGTATTAGAATTAACTAATTAAATTAGAGACCTGATTACCAAATAAATGTGAAGTAATAAGACTAATAATAATTGTACATGCAATTGTAACATATACATCTATCTATTACATTTATCTAATCAACAAATTAGACTAGTGCATTTATTATTATACTAGATTTAACATCAGTAAGATTGACTAAATATTTAGTGTTAATAAATATGAAATAGATTAATATTTTTGTTTTTAAAAACTGTACTGTATTTTAAAAATAAAACCAAATACCATCGGTGTTACAAAAACGTCAGATTAATCAATTTCGAGCTTCTTAAAACTTCCTTCAACGCCAAACAAATCCGTTGCTGACTTCGCCTTGCCCGGTCGTAGTGACTCATTAACGCGATGATTAGCTTCATCTTCTTCGAACCAAGCAATATTATCTATCAATTTTTTCATTTGTTTATCATGTAACTCTTGTACGGGACCAGCTTGACCGCCTGCTTCGTTCGGAAGAATTTCGAGTGGTATAAATTTCTCCAGAGTGTCATTCGTGGTATGCATATGAAACTAGAATTTAAATATAAAACTAGAATAAAATAATCTAATGATTTTTGTGCTTTTTTTGCATTGAATTACGTTCTGCTTCCACACAATTTTTTCCAAAAAGATAAATAATTAAAATATTATATGTTGTAAAAAGATAAAATATTTATCTCTCAACATTAAAAATTGTATTTTAGAAGATGCGACGTTTTTAAAAACAATGTATATCGTACAGAAATTTGGTCTTTTTTATTTTTAATGTAATGATGGATAATTAATCAGTACAATGTTTGTAATGATTTTAATCTTACCATATCCATCAACTGCTTTTTCATAAATGGTCTCATCATATTCAAAATGACATCTATTACCGGAGAAGCATTCATGAAATGCAAGCCCTTCAATCTGACAGGCAACCCTTCTTGTAAATAGTAGAGGAATTTCTTTAGGGCCATAGGACTCAAACGACCGACGTGGCCGAAAGAAACATTTTTCATGTCAAATAATATTATGTGGCCTTCGCAAGTGCCCTCGGTATAAAGCCATAGATCGATTACCATATTTAGTACTTTCATGATATCGTTGTAAACGAAATGCGATGGATCGCTGTCTAGGAGTTTTCCATAAATGATTTTATAACCTTCTTTAGTAGTTCCTTCCAAAAATTGGTCTGTTCTGTCGATAATAAGATCATTCTACTTTGTATGCGAAGTTTTTCTGCGAGATATTACTGCATCCATTTGTCATGTACAAAGAATACCGAACACGAATGTAACAAATGATTTAAAAAAAAAAGAAAGGATCATGAATACTTACACCGTTTCCATTGCTTTTTTGAGATCCTTATTGGTATTAGGATCTCGATTACAGAAAAATTCAGGTACGTGAGACCTAACTGTGAAGAAAGTATCGATAGTAGTTTTCGTCGGTTCGAGTCGATAATAATTGCTATGCAAGAACAATGCTAATTCGCTGTCTGATATCTTGGGCAGATGAGGCTGTTTTTCGCACCATTCTCTCAACATTTGTATATCTGCCTCTTTCAATTCGGGATTCTTTTTTAGTTCATCCTCGAACGATACTAGTTTTATCGAAGCCATCGTTCACTTTGAAACTTTTAAATACCTATGGAAGTGAAATAATGTTAATGGAATCGCATAATTGCATTGTATCGTAACAAAGCTAAAATGTATCTCTCATTTATGTGTAGTTACAGCAAGGTCTGAACAAAGACCTACGCGACAGTCATTCTACTCGCATTTATACATATGTATGTAACATTCGACCTCGTTTACTTCTTGTTCAAAAATAGCATTAATCTCAAAAAGCTATGTGAGATATATTTTATTCTTTCATAATATAAAGATTATAAAATAGATTAGATACACACGCGCGCGCGCGCACACACGCACGCACGCACGCACGCACACACACACATTATATGTTATACGAACATAAGTGCAGAAACGCTTTTTTCAGGAGTTATATTGAAAATACTGTTGTCTGTATTACACAAGAAGCAATTTACGATTGCAATTACGATAGCAATTTAATCATTGTGAACAATCATTTAATCAGTAGGTTTATTTAAATTTGTTTTTAATGTAACCTTGAGTTAAACAAATGATGAAAATGTTCACCATTTACCCGAATACAAGCATTGACATGTTGACATGCATATTATTATTAACGTAATTTAGTTATAATAATACAGTTATAATAATTTAGTTATAATTATAATAGCGAATAAAACTCATAAGTTCCATTTACCTTGGATATACTACGTGAAAGGACAATTCCTTTGGACAGCTCAGTTCTGAATCAGTTCCGAATCTTGAATACTGTGAAGTTCGCCTTGAATACTGATTGAGTTTTTGCATAGATCTTTTAAGTTATGCCAATGATGAAATGACAAAAGAGATGTATACACGTGTACATATAATATATAATAGCGTGACAGATCACTTATTGATGTACGTGAGGTAACGTGTTATCTTGTGACAATTAGAGAATACAAAAATGTATAATATTCTATTTTACAGACATATGTGTATGCAGATTCGCCAATCAGTAAAATTAGAGACATGCAATGTACTGCACATTTTCTCTCAACAAATATCTGATATATATGGACTTATTATGAGTATGTCTTATGATTGTGTAATAAAAATTAAAATATACTTATATAAATAAACAAATATAAATAAATAAAAACTGAACGCGCTACTGATATAAAACAAATAAAATGTGAGGCAGTTATTTATCGTTATGATACAATATCAATAATTTTCTGTGCCAATATAAATCAGTATCAATATTTATTTGCTACATGTGCATGATCGATCAGTCGTTTATTAGAAATTATCTACGTCTATTCGTATTCAATATTTAAAACTGAATCGAAATAATGATATGTACAAAAGTAGAGTTTCTGGAATATACACGGCACACAGATGAATCCACACATATAGATCTACATTTAATAGTTATTTAGTACTCTATCATTAGACACGTGACTATACATGACACGTAATGTTTTTAAAAGAGTTTGAGCTACAAAAGAGAAATCACATCTTAACAAAGCTATATTAGAGTGACTTTAAGAAACATGCGAATGCCATGTGAAAATAGTTTAGTTTGTCATTGGCGTGCTGAAGATTATGTTACATAAATAAGTAAAATAGTATATTAACATAAACCTAAGGAAAGTGTATTACGTTGTCAATTCATGATATATTTAGAGATTAGTTGGTACGACAGATAGTCGTAGCTACGTAGCAGCTGCTATCTTTAGCAAATAACTGTAGGAAAAGCTACTTTACTGCAAATATATTTTACATTCGACAACAGGTAATGATTAATAGTAATATTTATTATATCAACCAATATTGTAATAATATATTTACAAAAAACTGTAGCCAAAGAAAATAAATAATGTGTAATTTTCAAAAACTATTTATATATGCATACTTATTGAATAGTTCATTAGAAATTTCTTGCAAAAACAAACTACAAAATATATACATAGATATACCTACTAATATGTATATTATAAGATTTATTTTTTATTTTAAGCACTGATCTCATAATGTTACACTTAACATTTCAAATATTATAAATTAGTCATTTTGTATCTAACAAGTTATATCACTACTATTATAATTATATTAATAGTTATTCATTCAATGATATTCGTAAATTCCTCACGTGACTTTAAAGGCTTGTTATAGTTCTTTTAAGCGAATCACAACTACAAAAGAATTTTGATATCCTGATTTTATAATAATTTTCGATTTTTTAATTCTATTTGTAATAATAATAATTGCTGTAAAGGAGCAAGGCGAGAAAGCTATCCTCAATTTTTTACAAGCGGTTATTTCTCGCTACTCTTTCTGTGATTACACATCAGATAGCTTCAGTTGAAGATTCTTCTTTATTAATTTTTAATGTGGTTCTTTTTATTATTGATATATTGTAATTTAGTTTGAATTACAGAATTACAAAATAAATTTTATTGCATTTGAATAGAAAAATATCTGAGGAAAATTAATTACAAGTCAGTTTTTACTGTTTTAAATTTACGGTTTAATATTTGAGAAAAAAAAATGTATAATTATAGTTATAACATATCATTTATTATTCTATACTTGGAAATAATATAAAAATAGCAATATAAATATAACGATTATTATTATATACTTATGGCTTATGTAGATTATCATGTTTAAATTCAATATGCGTTATAAGTATTAACGAAATTCAGTATTTAGAAAGAATATCTTATTAAGGAACAATTCTTTTTTTGTTTTTATAATACTTTTCTTCTAAATTTCCAATATGATAGTTTTAAAGGTAATAAGTGTACTAAACAATTAGCAAGCATTGAAATTGGTTTTTTAAACTATAAATGTACAATTTTAATTTTTAATTCATAATTTTTAATTGTAAATTAATTAGAGTGGTACACGAAAAATGCATTGCGATAAGTATAACTTTTATAAACAGTATAACAGTACAAATACACATGTATGTATGTCAAGGTTTTAGTATCGTTTCTTTGTGGCACAAACAATTGAAGAAACGCTTAATTAAAGATCTTCCAAGTAATTTAATTACGTAACACACACGCACGCACGCACGCACGCACGCACGCGCGCGCGCGCGCGTACAAATTGTGTATCGCAAAGATAATTAAATTATGTTATACAAATCTTCTTCACCTTTATACAATTATATCTATGCTCATACAAATCTATGCTCACTTTTACAAATATTGGTATAATATAACTCGTAAAAACTAAATAACAAAAATATTGTTTTGTAGTATCTGGAGAGAGAGAACAGAGAGAACAGTACAGAGTACAGAAAATTATTAAAAATTTTTATAATAATTTGAATTTGATTAATCTAGCTCCAATTTCTTAAAGCTACCATCTACACCGAAAAGGTTTTCCGTACCATCACATTTGCCAACTCGCAAAGATTCATCCACTTGTGCAAAAATTTTATTATGTTGAAGCCAGTCACTATATTCTTCCAGCAATTTGATATGGTTAGCTGCTATTTCTTCGATAGGTCCCGCTTTTCCATTGTACTCATTTGGTAAAGCTTCGATAGGTAGATATTTCTTCACAGTTTCCATAGTCGAATGAAAATGCAGCTAAAATAATAAATGTGTATTTATATCTTATATTTTTCTTTTACTAAAAAGAAGAGAGACGTAATATGTCGTTGACTTACAAGATTCAGCAATTCTTTCTTCAAGAAGGGTTTCATCAAATTCAGTAGTGTATCTACTATAGGCATAGCGTTTAACACATGTATGGCTTTCAATCGAACCGGAGCAGCTTCTTGTATATAGAATAAAATTTTCTTCATTCCCATTAAATTTATACTAGCGATATGGGCGAGAGACAGGCCAGTTGCATCCAAAATAATAACCAGTCCCTCACTGGTGCCTTTTATTATATATTGCACCTCGCACGTCAAAAACAGATACTTACAACATTCAAAATAATCAAATTTATTCGGATTTGGATCCAGAAATTTGGTAAACGTCATGATATAGTCTTCCTTGGTTTTTTGCTCTAATGGTACAACTGCTCTGTTATCGAAAAAATATTTTTTCTTATATTCTGATGTGATTTTTAATGATTTAATGACTTGTTAATCATAATCATTTGACAGGATAACTTACATGGCAGAGAAGGCCTGTCGCAAGCCTTTCCACCCGATTGGATCTCTATTAGAAAACACCTCTGGCAAAAGCGTCCTTACTGTAAAAAAATTGTCTATCGTCTTCTTGGTCGGCTCTATGCAATAATAGTTACTGTGCAAAAACGCAATAAGATACAACATCTCTATTTGTGGCAAATGAGGCTGCTTTTCCATCCAATCTTTTAATATTTGCAGATCTGACAGTTTGAGTTCCGGATTTCGCTTGCACTCTTCTTCTAGTCTAACACTTTCAATCGGTAGTGACATCGTTGCTTTGATCGACCTATAAATTTGTCTTCGTTTATAATATTTTAGAGAAAGAGAAAAAGAGATATGTAAAATCATGTAGAGAAAGAAGCGAGAAAAATTATACATATCGAGCGTAAACATCTACTTTTGATTAATTAAAAGTATGATTGATACTAAATTAATTATAAATTATTAATGTTATTTTGAATTGTATTAGCAGATATATGTAGAGAAACGGTATACTTGTTGATATCTTTACTTATTGGAAAATATCTCGAAGATGGAACAAAACGTACGCGTTGCTATATTATATAATTCGAATAATCGGAAGCGCTAGAATCGCATCACTTATCGTTATCACTATTAGATAATATTTTAAATATTTTTTTATAGTTTTTAATATTTTTTAATAATCACTTTTTCAATAATTAATTTAATAAAGGATAAGTCAGATACACTATTGAATAAATTATTTATTAAGATTTATACATATTTTTTCTGTAATTATATCATATAACGTCGTATGTACACGTATAACATTAATATAGACAATAAAAACGTATACATACGTATGTGTACTGTCAAAAATTATACATCGGTTTGTCGAAAATGATAAAAAAATAGTGTTGCAGGAATGAATAATTAAAAAATTTAAATTACTCAATTGATGACGTACATGTAACTTTTGACTAATTTATGAAGTTTTGACTAATTTATGAATTTATGAAGTCACTCATCCGGCAAGTTAAAGACCTTGACTGATTTCATATATGGTCTTATTCTATATTTATATTTTTTCTTTCTTTATATGCGTATGCTTTCTTTAAATTCAAAAACACTATGCACCATAATATCATACAACTTTTAACTGTATGACTTATTAAAAAATTATCTGTTATTTATTAAAATTACCTATTCTCGGATAATTTCAATGTACGTATCGACTTTTTTTTATTCATGATTTTTAATAGTACACTTTCCATATTTAGCACATTTAATCGGAAGTTGAAATAAGATTTTTAGTTAGAAAAAAAATTAACTCAAGTTAGCCTACCTTGACCAGTTGTTCCTTAACCGGTTATTCACAGGTGGATTTGTCCTACAAATACTAGTAACACAGTACAGAATATTGCTGCTGCGCACGCGATAAGTCGATTACACACTGATTTCTAAAGGAGAATGTCCGAGAGCTCCGAGCGTTTCTAGTGTTTCGACACGCCGATTGCTTTCATATTCTGCCCCACGAAAACTAAAAACATTCCAAATTTTGCGTAGTCACGTTTGCGTAAAAAAAAGTTTCGAGTTCAAACCATTTTTTACAAGTTAAATATTATTAGTATATAATACATAATTTAAAGAACGCTATTGTTTACATTATTGCAGATCTAATTTGTATTATATAAATTTTTATTTATAATATATACTATTTTTAATATATTCTATGTTGCATGGCATGAAACACATTTTTATGCAATTGTCCATTCAGAAATATATTAATGATAATGTGCATTATGATAATTGGTCTATATTCCAAAGTATTAGAGATGGCCTGCTTGGAAAATACATCATGGGCTACCAGTGGTAGACGCAGCATAAAATATGTTAATAGAATTAATACATTATATTATATTATGTTACATTAAATTATTTTATTTTTCTGTAACAGACTGAAATAAATTTTAAGGAAATCACAATGATAGAGTGATTTTTCAAGAACATGATACTCCAACAAAAAAAAACCGGTTCTGCGCAGCGGAAAAAGAGGCTTCGATCGTTGGACTCGAGCGAGTACGAATGTGTGAATTCGTGCGTTTTCACGATCAAAACTTACTGATCAAAATTGAGACAAAATTGGAACCTAACGTTTCTCCATAATTAAAATGTCAAAGTTTAAGACTTTCAAAACTTTGAAAAAAATGTTGCTCGCGTAAGAGTAAATTTATGGACGTAATAGGAGAATGACATTGTAATTTTACTTACATTATGTAAGTATAGGATATTGATGTTAAAAGTTTAACGAGCAAACATAGATGACACAATAAAAATAAATTTAATCTCTCATTGCAAGATCACAAAATACAATGAAACAATCCATCGAAAAATCACTCGATAAACGTTTCGACCACACGGGGTCTTCATCAGCAATAAAATCAATACAATATGCGCGTCGTTTACATAATGAGTGTTTGTCAATTTGTCAATCTTACAAGTTAACACTAGAACATTCGCACGCATGTACTTAATACGTCCCGATACAAATTTTTATCCGTCAGAAAATATACGGAAGAACACAAAAACAACAATATAAAGTATTATGGTCAAGCGGTAAAAAAATCGAACGTGACAATTATTCATCGTTGGGTAGCGAGAATATGTTGGTCCAACAGTAAAAAGGTGTAGTCATAGTCCAAGTCCTCGAAGGGGTCAACGGATGTGGTGTCATAATATGTATGATCGGACGTAATAGAATAAAAAGCGCAATTCACAATAGGTGATACAAATTAACAAATAAAAATTACTGATGACATGGCGAACGTGACTGACACGTGTGACAGAAAGAGCGAATCTGATTCGATTCGATGGATTGTTTCATTGTATTTTGTGATCTTGCAATGAGAAATTAAATTTATTTTTATTGTGTCATCTATGTTTGCTCGTTTTTTATATACATTGGCCTTTCGTGTTTGTATGTTTTTATTATTTACAACGAGCGGTATATACTTATCATTGTTACTTTAAGCAATATTTTATATGGTTACGTTTTTTAAATTAAACAAGTCAATCTATATCGAGTTTTTTGAAACTTCCTTCGACCCCGAACAAATCCATCGTCTTGCTTTTGCCTACTCTTAATGCTTCGTTTACACGACCTGTGACTTCGTCTTGTAGAAACCATTCGCGATGATCCTCCAGCTTTTTTAATTGCTCCTCCTGTTGTTCTTTCCATGGCCTAGCTTTCCCACCTAAACCTACATCGCACGGGAATGCTTCCAATGGTATAAACTTTACCAGCGTGTCCTTAGGTGTGGGATGAATATGTAGCTGGAAATATATCGAAAAAATATATAGTATTATACTATATATGTATTTCCTATGTACTACTATACTAAAAAAAAATTAGAAATAAAATAATTGTATGTTAAATCTATTTCTTTTTAGAGAAAACATTATCATTACTTATAATTTACTGATTTTTTAGCTTTTAATATATAATTTCTGGTAAATAAGTTTTAAGTAAAATTTAAAGAAAAATTGATCCGAAATTGATATTGTCTTTTTAGTCACTTACACGTGGAACTCTTTAAAATTTGATAAAATATTTATATTGTGTTCCTACCACGTCCATTAACTCCTTTTTCATGAACGGTTTCATCATCGACAAAATGATGTCCATAACTGCGTTGGTGTTAATAAAGTGCAGACCTTTGAGTCTGATTGGTATAGCTTCTTGTAAATAATAAAGATATTTCTTAATTCCTATGGGACTAAGACGGCCAGCATGAGCGAAGGTAACACCTGCCATGTCTATAACAATTACATGTCCCTCGGCGGTCCCTTCGGTGTATAACCACAAGTCAACCACCATAGAAAAATACTTCATGACGTCGTTATAAACGAAATGTGACGGTTCATAATCTATTAATCTTCCATAAACAAGTTTGTATCCTTCCTTCGTTGGCATTGATAGTGTTATCTCCGCCCTTTTTAAATAAATGTTATTGTTTAACTCACAAATTGAAATTTATTTCCATAGTTTTCAAAGTACGCTTAACAGCTTTTCTTACTCTTTCTATCTTTTTGTTATTTATTATTTATTATATAGTGTGAATTTTTATTTCAAATAAAAATAAATATGTGCATTCAAACATGAAATTCTATGACACACCTTTATGAGATACCTCAAAGCCTATTTATACTATCAGCAATTTGAATACTTCCTATCTCATTAAAATACTTGTCAATATTCAAATATTTTAATACTTACACAACTTTGAATGTTTCTCGCAATTGCTTCGTTCCAAGTGGATCTCTATCGGAGAAAAATTCTGGCATGTGAGTCCTGGAAGTGTAATATTCTTCGATGGTATTCTTAGCAGCCTCGATACGATAGTAATTGCTGTGCAAGAATAACACATATTCAATGTCTAAAATTTTTGGAAGATGCGGTTGTTTCATGGACCAGTCCTTTAGGATTTGTATATCGGAATCTTTCAACTCGGGATTTTTCTTCTTTTCCTCATCATAAGAAATCCTCTTGACCAGCGACATAATATTCGTATAATTTTCTATTGTTATAAAAACATTTTTAACATTTATTATAAATTATTATCTAAATTATTTGAAATGTTGTTTCTTTTATACAAAGACGTTACTTATGTCCTAAACAAGTTTAATGACAGAATTGAAATTATTAATAACAAATCTAGAGGGTAAACAGGATGATATGTAATGAACGAGCTAACAATAAGAAGAGTTAAAAATATAAAATTAAAAATAACAACTTTATTCTAGATAATTACATAAGTGAACGTTTCAACTTCACAAACTCTTCATCAGCACGCGAAAAAAGTATATTTAACTTAACTAAACATAATTACACACTCCTGTCGTTATACTAAAAAATTATCGCTATCTATTCGAACATATGATTACTCTATGAAAACTGAACAATCTGTTTAAGATTATTAACAATATAAATACGCTTATATCAATCACCTTATCAAAAACTGTTATGGTCAAATGGTAAAACGTCGATATAATGACTTATTGCTTGTTGATGGCGAGAATATGTTGGTCCAAGCAGCTCTGTCAGGAGGTCACTTTAAAATTGTCAAATTGCCAGTCCAATATAAGGCGATTTTTGGCGATCGCTTGGTATATGTACCAAAGTTGCTATTGGTAGAGGCGGAGCATATTCTGGTAACATGTAATATGGTAATACCACACCAATAGGCTAAAATGCATTGGTTCTTTTCCATACGCGTGAATTAATATCTTGAACTTTTTATAAAATAAGTAATTAAAATATCAAATCTAACAATAACATAAATTTAATATGACATAAATATTATAAAATACATTACTTGCCTTTATCTTTGTGTTGATATTTCGCGCATATCAGAAACGACCAGCATATACCCTGCTTCGTTGCTTGGTACAGCGTGGTATCAACCAAAAAGATACCAAAACGGTTAGCCACACCTCTACCACAAATTACCAATTACGCGAAAACATTCTGGTACAATTTGGTATATTTTGGTTCATATACCAGAGTGACACCAAAAATCGCCTATAATAAGATGACGGAACGAGAACGATTTTTTATGTCCACACCATCGGTTTGAACATATGATTGACAGCAATTACGACCAGCTAGTATCTGTATGTCTTGGTCTTCGGATATCGTATATTGAAATTTGTCTCTTGACGGTCAGACAAAAACAGACATGAAAAGAGAGATCGCAAAATAATATAACTGACTACGTCATTCTACGTAAACTGGTTTGGGAACGAAAAGCTCGCAAATTCGGTTATAATATTCGTATAGATCATCCAACAACTCAGTGTCTTTTTGAGAATTGATGACATATTTCTGGCTTTTTATGTGAATCATCTTATTTATCAATCTTTTTTGATAATGATGTCTTCTTATTGTTAGCTCGTTCATTACATATTTGACCTGCTTACCCTCTAGATTTGTTATTATATATAACAAGCGTTTTATATTTTCTAATGTTTGAAATTATTAATATCACACATATTATGATTTAATTAAAAATAAAAATGTATTAATATTTATTTATTTAATATTTAAGCCACGATATAAAAATTAGATTAGAAAAATGTTATAACATAAATAAATATTATAGTATTATTATAATTATGTTAAAATAAGATTGAAAGAGCTGCTTTTTACTGAGGCGAGAAAACCTAGTTTGGTGGAGCACTCAATTCTGAATGTTACTCACCGATTCTTCAAGATAGAACTATGCATGACAGTACAAAGATTTGCATTTTATGCATGAAAGTAATGTGCGTGTAGACACAACTCAATATATGATTACACTCACTACAACTACAATCATAACAAAATTCTTGACAGCTTGACAGAAATTATAGTCTGATTTGCTATCATTATTCATTGAGATTTTTTTCCTTCAGAGATATTTTTCTTCTTCTGTCTTTTGGTTGTTATTATATTATTATTTTATACATTGTCATATAATTTTACATTATATTTTTTATTACATTATATATTAAACAAATTGATAACACGCATATAATATGTAAATATATAAATGTAAATATCACAGATCGTGCAATAATCGTAAATAATTATTGTTTTTAATACTTATTATTCAGAAATCATATATTATTTTATATTATTTTATTATTTTATGTTATTTTTCATTTTATTATTTTATGTTATTGATCATAAGTGATCAGCAAGTTCATTTCAATATGTTAATAACTAATCTAAATTCTATGTAAACAACGTAAAAAAAACGGTTCAATTATATAAACAAAACAAGTTGTATAAACGTTATGTAAGTAATTGTTTTAAATATCGTGCACATATTAATTTTCCGGTTGGATTGGCGAATGGCGCTGCGATCGGCGTGGACGAATACGGCCTTGACGGGGGTTTATTTGTGTGAGAAAGTGAGAATTGAGAATCGTAGAGAGCTTGTCGAGTAACGTCTTCGTATGTTCGTTGTAACAACGACAAGTTTCAAATATTCGACAGTTGATGTACTATGAACCGACTGGATGATCCGCCGGGGCTCATGAAAGGCAGAAAACCATCTTTCATTGGAATGAACGGTACATTTTTGTTCTTCGTTCTACATTTAGCGCCTCTACTCTAACCTATCTTTTCTAAATCGTACAGCTATAGTTTTTAATACGTTGTGACTGTGAGATAAATTTCAAAAAATTATTTAACATTAAATATGTTTACTTTAACCTATTTTCAACTTAGCTATGTAATAACCAATCTTATTCAATTACGTATTATGCTGCATCGCTACAAAGTTAATCAACGAATTTTTTTTCTTAATCGTATCTCGGAAAAAGAACAGTTCGGAACTTTATTTTTTAGGGGCTCCAGAAACGGATGATCAACAGCGATTACGGTTTCAGGTTGAGCTAGAATTTGTACAATGCCTTGCCAATCCTAATTATTTGAATTGTAAGTAAGAATGAGCCTTCCACATTCCTCACCTAGTTTGAAAAGAAAAATTTGTTTTATTTATGATAAACATTATTCTAGTTTTGGCACAGCGTGGCTACTTCAAAGATGTGACATTTATTAATTATCTCAAATACCTGTTATACTGGAAAGAACCGGAATATGCAAAGTATTTAAAGTACCCTATGTGTTTGTATTTCCTGGATTTATTGCAGTATGAGCACTTTAGAAGAGAAGTTGTGAATGCTCAATGTACAAAGTTTATTGACGATCAGCAGATTCTACTATGGCAGCATTATACAAGACGTCGAACAAGACTTTTGCAAACAGCTGCTGAGCAAACGCAACACACTAATTCTCAAAACAATGGTATTGCTCAACCTAAGGTTCCCTGAAGTTGTAGTTTTATATATTTTATCCTATATATCTCTCCGAAGATAGAGTCTACATCTTATATGATTTTTCCAGTATGTTAGTTTTTTAAAAGAACAGATTAATTTAGGTTGTTGCTTGACTGTGATAACTCATAAATTTTCTCACATTTTTATCATTATTTGTCATTATTTCATATTTCTTTCCTATATAAATACGAATAATTAAATAATAATAAAAATTATTTATTAAAGAAATTAGAAAAGAATATTTACATCGATATAGTTTATTTTTCCCTCTTCACTCTTGTTAAATTACAATTGTTACATCTTTGTAACGTGCGTTGTGAGCTCTCGATAAGTGTCCCACTCTTTTAATTAATTGCAATCATATCGAATCAGCTATGCGAGAAGTTCAAACGACAAGTGAAAATCGATTCCTTTGAACAACGAGTTGGCATAATGGCATTTATTAAATGGAGATTTATGAGCGAACGTATTACGGTTGGATCTGTGACTGTTATTTCCTTATAGCGCTTTCTGTTTATCAAAATTGTTTTGTGAGTGAAAAGTTTGCGTGCGTGAAAATCTCCATGCACAATACTTAAAAATATTAGGAAAATATTTGTATATATGTTATGTTTGCAAATTTTTTAATTCTTTTATTGTTTATTGCTTTTATTTCATTTTTGTCGAAATATTTATTATTATCTGATACATAAAATGAAGAAAAAAAATTATTCTTCCGGTCTTTGAGATGAATAAGTCGGAACAAGCAGACATTTTAGACCTAGTTTCGTGTCATATCTCCTAAATCTTACCTCTATTAAATTATCTTGAGACCTTTAATTTTTGAATGGCAGTTTTATATATGCTATTTTTTACGCTTAAAAAATTAAAATAAATAAAAAAAATTAAAATAAATATCTATTGTATATCATGAATATGATATCCGATTCATATTTCCACTTATATGCACATAACGTAATACTTAAAATATATATGATATTCGTTTGATAAAAGTATAAACTAAGTTTTTAAATAATTTATACCGGCATGTGACAATTATGTGTATCACGAATAAAACAGATAAAAGATGCTCAGTAAAAAGTACGATAATTTTGATAGTCGTTTTATTTTATAAATTACTCGGTATTTTTATTCTCCGTGAAATTCACTAAAATTCCATTGCCAGCATCCACCCAGTCTTCTGAAAAGAGTTTCTCCCTTAGAATTTGTCTCTCTGTCAAATCTTCTTCCTTCACGTTATTTTCTGTATTGACACCATCACTCTTGCAATTATTGTTATCAATTATATTCTCCAGATCTACCACTTGATCTGATAGAATTTTATTTAATGTCTCTGGTAAAATCAGAGCCAACATGCCAGAGATGAGGCATAACATTCCAACGACTAGTAACGGTATCGAAAGTGATATATGTTGTGTCTAATAAAAAATTATTTTCAATGATTGTATATCGATTAGCTGATTTTAAAAAGTACAAACTAAAAGGTAGCGTATATACTTTGGAAAAAAAAAAAAAAAACTAGATAGAACGAGAAAAATGGATAACGTACGATTAAAAGTAAATGTGGTATGCTTAGGTTGCCGATTTTTGCGAATACCACGCATAAACCTAAGCAGCTACCTCGTATCACTGTTGGAAATATTTCAATGGTATACAAGTAGGCGATAGAAAGGGTACTCATAATAGTCACTCTGCCAAACAGCAACATTATCGTTTTTGCGAGATCTGAAAATAAAAACCTTTTATGTGCCAAAAACATCTCTGCAATATATTCAGAAAGAAAATTTAATAAAATCTCGTGACTCTGAAACTATGTACTAGAGTTATATCTTCTTTGTCTTCTTACCAGTCCACGATGCAGTGGCGGTTAAAACGAAGAAAGCCGCAATTAAAATACAAACAATGCCATTGAGAGATTGGCATGTGCACATTGGTAGCCGTCTACCGTATCTAGTTAATACAAAGTACACAAATGTGTACGTCGCCATTTCGAGAGTTGCACCCAGGGCGAACGTGATGTGCCTATTAACTGGAAAACTTGGTGCCAAATCATCAAGTATGCTGCACGCTATTGTAGACGTCCACCTTAAATAACATAGAATTGAAATTTTTTAAATATTTAAAGCATTATTATCATATCTAAGGATAAAGATAAATGGAGGTGTCAAAGGAAGGATAAAAAATTACTTTTTAAAATATTTATTATTATTTTACCATTGACAAACCATTATAGCACCGTATTTTCTTAATATCGACGATTTGATTGCATTCTTGAATGTTAAGCTTATCTTGTTTGCCGTCTTGTCACCATTTCCGGTTTTCTCATTCTCTTCATTTCTATTCGTTTTTTCTTCCTTTATTCTACGCAACACTACCTCCTCTGAGCCTTTCAGGGAAATCCTTTGATCGCATTTCGATTGTGTAATAATCTTTGCGTTTTGATCGCACTTGGAACTCGAAGGCATATGTCTCTTGTCAAAATCTTCCGCCGAATTTAGCATGTTTTGACGTAATTCCACATTAGAAAATTCGTTTTCCGACTTGGTCGAATTGTCGTCCAAAGTTTTCTCTAAAATAAATTTCTTAGTATTAAATATTATCGAAAAAAATGTATATATGTGTACAAAGTGTCCCTAAATTGAAGAGAAATTAAGAGAATTAATTCTTACGTAGTACATACTTTGCCGTTATCTTTTCACGCAAAATTTATACGTATTTTGAAGTGCGTTCATTATTTATACCTATAATTTTCTGTTCCATTAGTTTCGACTCGTGTAACAAATTTGTAGCTTCTTCTTGCTGTTTTTGGTCAGCCCTCGCTTTCTCAAGTTCAACGCTGGTGACTCGTGACTTCCTCTCCGGCTTCATCGGCGTTGTGTTACTTTTCACGCATGCTTCTTGCACAAGAATATTCTTCGTCCGCAACCCAATGCAGCAGCTGTTATATATTGCGATTCTTTCAAGCGCCATATCGGCCTCTGTTGATTTTTCTTTAGCTAGTAGCCATCTCGGCGATTCCGGTATAATCCTGTTATACACGATATATGGGAGGAGATTCTTTTATTTATTTAATGTCATCAGATTTCATAAATGTAACAATTAAAAGATTAAAAAATTTTGAGTTTTTAAGATCTTGAACATTGTTGTATTCTTGTGGTTAAACTGTTCTTTTCTTTTTCTCTTCCTTTTCCTTACCAAATGTACAGCACAGTAATCGCAGTGGGTACAGAAACAGCCAACTGTAAAATTCGCCAATCGGGTATCACGTAGCTGAGAACTGCGAGCAGTACGAGACCGATTGACCAGAAAATCTGCATAATCAATGCAACTAGAGTGCGAGATCGCGCTGGAAATAGTTCCAGGCAGAGAATGTACGTGGAGTTCTGCAAGCCTTGAACGAATACTCCTTGAAGACCACGTAGCGCCAAAAATGCAGGATAGCTCTAAAGTTACACATTTTACTCTCCTTTAACATCTCTAAATTTTAATTATTAGAACAAGCAACCTCACGTATTTTGCTTTTTTTTTCGTAATTCATCGAGATAAATGAAAAGAATTAATAGAGAATTAGTAATCGTAATTTTATTACGAAAAATCAATAATACTAAATGACTTTTTTAAAAATTTGAGAAAATTAATGTAAATTTAATTTTTTCAAATCAATTTTCTCATCTTTCTAAAAATATTGATTGAGTTCTCAATTTATTGAATGCTATCTCTGATATTGCGATGGGAAATTTTTTTACCTGCACAATGTAGAGTGCAACCGCCATCGTGCCTTGCGCGTAAAGACATATCGCTTGAACTGGAAGTCTGCCAATATGATCGGTTAGAAATCCAGTGATCCACGCACCCAAAAGCACCCCCATGTAATAAACGGTCGGCCCGAGAAAAGATAAATATCGTTTCTCGCATACTAAACCCCATTCGGTGACTACGCTGTTCTCTGTAAATTCGGTCACAAAACGATATTTGCCGGAACAGGATGTAAGCACTGGCACTTCCGGTGACGCAGAAGTTAAATTGGCAATGATCGATGAATTTTTCCCGATTTCACAGCCGAAGCTTTTATTCGTTGAATCTTTCATCTAGAATAACAGTTTGTTTTTATGATATTAAATTCTTACATTCTAAAGAGAGAGAAATTTTCTCTTTTTAAATAATCCTTTTCTTATCGTTAGTAGTAATTTATATTTAGATTAAATTAATATTACTATTAGATAATAACAAATAATCGAGAGAATGAAATATATAAATTTTTAATTAATTTAAAATTTTTGCTTTAAATTAAATGGTTGAAATTAACATTTTTCTATTTTGAAACTTATATATATTTTACGTCATTGACTTAAGATAATAGCTCTTTCTTACATCAAAATAAAAATTCCACAATTTCTTTCGATCTCCTTTCGATGCTCCCTCTTACCTGACAATAAAATTTTGGCGTGTAGTTATGAAAAACCGGCAACGCGTGACTCATGGCGACGATGACATAGTTTATTCCGAGTAGCAGCACTAACACCATTTGAAAGCAGCCCACTTTAGCTTCCTCCGCATTCATCGTGAGCAGCGATCTCTCTACATCAACCCCTGATAACTCAATGACCGAAACTCTGCCCGTCAAAAGTGCGACATGCAGTGCGCAGTTTTAAAATCTCGTATAATCACATTTATTTATTCCTTTACAAAAATTGGAATAAGCGATTTTAAAAGGGAGAGATTAACCAAACATCCCCCCATTTGAAGTGAACGTTTGTTCTATCTGTGACATATTGGAAAAACTAAAGTATCTCTTATAATATGTAACATGTATAAAATTAATGGTTCATGTCAGAAAAATAATTTAACAACTATTACTTGGTTTATATGAAAATGTGAAAGAGTGAACAGTTTCAGAAATTGTTTGTTTATATAAAACGGAGTGTGCCAAGTGAATACGACGCGAGATTCAAAGTGTCATGCACGAAGGTAAAGCATGCACTGACAGAAAGAGGATTGGAGCCAGGAGTTGTCTCTCTTGCAGGACGCGAGGTACGAAGGAGGAAACTGAATGGCGGGTGAATCAGAGAAGGACGATGATACGGCCTATTGTTCCAATACCTGACGATATGTATTATACATTGGCATGTGTAGTACGTATACGGGAGAAGCAAACGATCTTCTGCCAATAAAGATCAATATTCCGCGACAGACGTAAACATTACTATTGGCGGATTGTTCCTTTATCATCTCTTTGTCACTGTGTACCATATTATAAATGGTATCTAACGCAAAATGCGAACAAATTGGAGAAAGAGAGAGAGAGGGGGTGGGGGAGAGAAAGAGAAAAAGAGAAAGGGAGACGATAACGGATTACCGACTTTTCAATTTCCAAGCCAGATGGAAGACATCGGATCTAATGACGCGTTCGCGATAATTGCGAATGATTGCGCGGTGAATCTCAGCTTGCCGATTTACGCGGTCAATTGAAATTGAAGACTCAACGTAAAGATAATTGTAAGCACATACGCGTTAACAATATGAATTTCAGCACAAACCTCAAATGATAGTTATTCCCGCGGAATGTGTGTGGAAAATATTTTAATTTCGCAACGCATCACGTTTATAGGTTTATTCCTGTATATTCTGAGCTGTTGCTCGAGTCAGATAATGTCCCAGCTGGGATGAATGAACTTCGCAAACGCTTTATCACCGTTTATATCACCGTGTGTGTGTGTTCTGTCATAATAGCAGAAAGACACATCGGTCGATATTGACTTTCATTGTTTCGTCGAATTTACATTTACTGTTATACCATAATTACACATTAAATGTCCCCCGTGATCTGTGCAATTACACAATCTTATTTTTTACGATGTCTCTTCGGAACAGAATTTTGATCTGATGTGTCTTTTTTAACAATCATTTATTTCGAGGGTAATCGCGTGGAAAGATGAAAACGGGGCATTCTGTGTGTTTAAACATAATATATAAAACTCCATATTGTGTAAGATGGTAGTAAAAAGGCAAACTAACGAGACCTCGCGTGGATGTCTAATGGCTACTTGTTACAATGAAGCGGCGTTATCTCGAGCGTGACAGGGTGTATGTCGGATCATTGCGGCACGATAATGACGACGACCGAGGTGTTTCCTTCGTTTCTGGAACTGTTTACGTATGCCGAGTTTGTTACGTCCGGTCCCGGTCGCATCCTGCCTTTCATCGGTAGTTTGTCGCCAAGACAGATCGACGATCGAATCTGAAGGAAATTCCATCTCTCTCTTTCTTTGTCATTGGCTGACCGTCGTGGCCGTCCTTAGATTTTAGGCATTGATCGGATGTCACAACCGGTATTGTCTTTTAAGGATTGCGTATCCCGTATCATTTACGGACAGCTTTTGATTTTCATTCGATTGTTGATGAATGCATAATCGTTGATCATCAATTATGCACTTGATTATGGCAAAGCAGCTTTGTTGCATAGCTTTGTTATATCGATTGAAAATAAAAGTCAATAAGGAAATCTTTTATTATTATAAATGATACACGTGATATTAACATAATTTTTTATTATAATTATTTAGCAACGAGAAAATTACAATTGCTTTTCAGCGGTTCTTTATTCATTTCAATAAATCCGCGACTTTGTTTATAGAATTTCTTTCTTTATATCTTATCTTTTTTGTATAATTAATACAAGTCTGGAATAATCACCGTAGTAGTGAATGGAAAAGGAAGAAGAAATTGAGAAGCGAATTCGCTAAAATTACTAGAGTATTGCTGCTAATAATAGGCATACCTCCCAAACTCGAATCGTAAGTGGTTTTCTTAAGTATAGATATCTGAGATAGTCGCAAGAACGTTATTACGATAGGCAAAAAAAATTTCGTAACACATCGCGTAATATACGGCACGAATAGATGATGCGCCAGTTAACGATCCGTGCCAGATTTCATCGGCGCTTACGATTCAGGCTAATTTCTCGTGCGTTTTCTAGCAGCATGGCAGCTCCTCGGGATCTATCGCGCATCATTTTCCCGCGTAATAGGAAGCAGGCCAGCAGTACAGAGAGAGGGTTGATAATAATCTTATATAAGAAAAGAAAGAGAATAAGTCGCGAGAAGAGTAGAAGTATATAAATGGAGAACTCGCGCGCAAACACCATTCCAAATGTTCTTTACTTAATAGGTTTGCAAATGTTCTTCACTTAACAAGTTATAATTCAGTGTAACTTTATAGATATCGACAAAACTAATAAATCTGCAAAATATTGTACCTTAGTTTTTATCTCATTCATACTCACGTCTAATTCTGTGGACGTTCTCCCAATTTCGCTCTGTAGTTAAAAAATAATGTTTTCCTCAGCGCTCTCATTATATCTCTATCTTGGATGATAAATTTTCCTCAGATCTAGCTAAAAAAAGACAATCAGATTTGCGGCTACATTTTTGTTAAATAGCAACGCTTTTGTCAAACAATCCGCGAGTCTCGTAAAAAATGTAAAAAAATTGCTAGTTATCAATAGTAAGATCTCGCTAAACAAGCTAGCTGCTAAAATTTCGCCATGATTGCGCTGGATAATGGTATTTGCTCAGATCTAGCGTGAAAACGCGTGATGTAGCGATAATAAACGCGCATGTCGGACATCCTCCGGACGAGCTGCTGAGGCGTCCGATGACTAGCGTTCTCAACCTTATGGCGCACGACGCGCGAAGCCGAGGTGGCCTGAATGCCTTTTTTTTCGTCGTGTACCGTTATCGTAGAGTAACTTAGGTTCTGCGATCTTGTAGTCGGTGTGTATATCGACGACGCGTCAATTTCGCTTGGCCGGTCGGGGGAGCGGGTCATCGCGTTTCGACCACGCTTCGCTTCGCTTCTCTTCTCTTCTTTTCTTCGAGAGACGCGGTGCGCGTCGTGGTGGAAAAAAAGGCCGACTCTCGAGGAGACTGGCCACTCGTTCCTCGATTTTCCTCAGTTCTGTTCGGCGAACGTTGCGTGATAGATCGTTCGTCGCGCGGATGCCTCGCTCGTATGCAAATATCGCGACGTCGTTTTCCTGGATAAACGCCGATCGCCATCGAGCTGCCGGTCGCACTGCCGGTCGACTCCCTCGTCGCCGGAAATCGTTATTGCGCGCAACAACAAGCGCAGCATGAGAGTCCGAATAGTTTTGCTAGGAGTTTTGCTCGTCTGCGTGAGTACAAGTTTTCGCAAATTTTTTTTTTTAACAATTACCTATCTATATGTATAAAGTGTTATATCAATGATACACTTAATAATGTGTTCAAATTATGATTTTGTTATTATCATTATATGCAATATTTATACGTGTCTCATAAATAAATCTGCTTTGATCAGTACTGGACTCGTTTGCTTTTTTTCTTTGAATTCTTAATTGCTTCTTTTTAATTTGCTCTTTGACAATATTCCAAAAATTATTTTGTAATTCGTAGATTCGGTATGCAGATAGCAGATCGAAGAAAACGACGCAACTGTCGTTGCAGAGCAAAGAGACCAACGTGGTAAATTTTATGCGACTTCTGGTGATGAGATTGGTCTTTGGGGTAGCTTCGGCAATGGGGCTGGGTGAAAATCTGTCGGGTGTCCTTGGCGGAATTTTCGTGCCTCCCGGAGCCGAGGAGTACAATGAGGATTACGGAGATGATGACTTAATTGTACCTGATATTTTCTGAATTAGATATATCTTTCAGCCTGATCGCGCGCACGTCTTCGATCGCGCACGGTAACGATTGCATTTCGGAAATTATATCGAGATAAGAGACATGCTTAAATAATTATTGAAACAAAATCAGCTCGGTCCAAAAATTATGATGTTTCTTCATTCTAACTCTGCGTCTGAATTAACAAGATTCAACAAATATGTATTTTAATGCGTTTAGTTAATTGCGAAAAGCTATTCTATTCTCTGATTCGTTAAATGAGAAGTTTCATATACGAAACATATTATGCGAAAATTGGAAAAGTAATGTACAAACAAATATGTGGTTTAACGAACTTTATATTTAAAAAGTATAATGAGAAAATGTGGCTTATCAATCCTGTTGGAAAAAAAGATTGTCTTAGATTACTACGTTAATAATTACAAGAATGTCGAATGTTCAAAAATTCATGAATCTCGCTGATTTGATGACCGAATTGAGATTCAATCGCGAGAAGCTGTTTAAATGATTTTGTGCACCGTTATCTGTGCATTGTAATTTCGGTAGAGCTGATGAATGTGCACCGATTACTACGGGTGAAGATATAAATAGTAAATAGCTTGTTTCCGTCTTCCGTTTATCTCTCATCAAGTGAATGTAACTATCAGTTCTGGTCCAGTGAAATTAGCATCTGCTAATCGCGAGCGAAGTCTTAACATAAATAACAAATTTCATCGTTATCTTTTGAAAGTGTTGTAAAACCAGTTTCAGATAAAATCATAATATTGTTTTAGTTCATTTCGCTTCTCTTTGAAATGGATTGGAACATAGAACTGGGCTCACACCATACTTTCGAAATAATTAGCTCAAACGTGTATTAAAAGTATACAGAGATGGTTTCTATAATTTATACTGTGTGAAAGCTTGTAATTATAAGGAATATTCATTTCGTACGATAAACGAGACGGAAAGCGCGACGTTCATTATTGTTAATCAAGAATTGTAATTTATTTACTTATTTATTTTAAAGAATAATTTTAGTTTAACATTATACATAAATTATCTATAGATATAAAGAAAACAGTCATTTTCTATTACGACCTAGAATTGTTAAATTTTACGCTATTATTTCAGTCCCAATAGTTGACAAATTTAATTACGATTTTATATGTATCAATGATTTGATATGATATAAAATGTATTTGATATTGTTGATTTTTCCATTAAAATAAGTTTAAAAAATCGAAAGTTTAACGTTAACTAATGTAACAACCAAAAATTTAACTAAACTACAATATTGCATAATTTTAGTATCTTATCTGTATAATTAATCATGTACACAATAAAGAATGTAAATTATTTATATTGCTTATTATTATATTATTATTTTAATTATTCATATTTTACTTTACAAGCTTAAATGCAATAAAATTTTTATTCATTTTCGTATTATACAATGTTTTATACAATATGCTAATATTTGATTTGTAAAATAAATTTATCTACAATGCTTACAGCTCGAGAAAATCAGTATGCGACTTGAGACCGAGAAAAAAAAAATGTCATTTGACACATTTTTTCTTTGTATAGACCTTGAGTATTTCGATGTGTGAATGCTAGTGTTTGATCACGTACAAGTTCTACTAACGGTTCGGCGTAGCGTGTGCTAATTACACAGTAAACTGATGCCTGCCGAACAGGAATTATTGATGCGTGTAATAGTTAACGTTTCATATATCGTATGTCATATATATATATATATATATATATATATATATATATATATATATATATATATACATATATATATACACGCACACACACACACTTTACACACATAACCTATATATAATCAAAATTAATATTTATATATAATATACATAATTATAATTTGGTTGTTCCTCAAATATAAATATGGTAAAAGTATGTGAAAAGTATAATAATTCTGATTGCTGATTTGAGGAACAATATAAAAAATTCGTATTTATTTACAGATAATTAAGATGTTATAATATGGTGTTTTCTTAAATGTCATCGTTATCACTGGAAAAATCAGTATTAATTTCTCCAAGATCTTGATAACAACCATTCTTTTTTCTTATAAGATCTCCCCAGAGTACATTAGACTTGCACGCAGGGCAAATGCCTTCAATCGGTAAAATCATCCCATCTTTGCAAAATTCTTTCGCTAAACAAATTAAGTGGACAATTAAAGAGCATTTTGGTTGTATGCAAGTGACAGAATCTTTTTTCATTATACTCAAGTCGCAAAGAGAACAAAACATTGGTGACTTTTCCGTTGGCAAGTGTGATTCTTGTGATAGAATATTATCTTCTTTCGCTCTTCGCTTAACTTTACAACTGGTGACCTTGCCATAGCATATGGGCATGTGTAACGGTGGAGATATGCGTCCGTAATAATTCTCGGAAAATTGGTAGTCCAGCCATCGCACGGTCAAAGGTAGGCGACACCAAGGCCCAATTTTCAACATCTCAGACAAGACTGTCAAATGGAAATCAAACATCTTCTGCGATGACTTCTTCCTGGGAATGTGTTTCAATCGCCTACTCACATGTGGATGTTGCCAAGCCCATTCAAACTAAAATAATGGAATGTTTAATTATCGAAATGAATATCTCTTCAAAAAAATAAACCTCACAATTTGTTTTTCTTAAGAAATTTGCTCAAAACTTACTCTAAGTGCAGAAGTGCTATTAGGGAATCCATGGATAATTAAGATCATGTTCCTAAATATGATAATTATTGGGATTCAGAAAGTATACACATGTAAATCTTTTTTAATTATTCATTGATGTAACTTATATAATATATATAAATGTAAAGGCTATAGTTTTATTACCATGGTCCTCTGTTACTAGTTTTCCAAGCTCCACCATGCTTCTTACCAGCATTATGTTGCTTGATTCTGCGTCTTGGGTCTACAGTGTAACCAATGTAAGTTCTTCCCTTGTACTTTGGATTCCTACAGTACAGTAAATACACTCCAAAAAAGTGCTCTATTACCTCAGACTCCTCTTCCATCGTTGAGCGTTTCAAAAATTATCATAATATTACAATTATTATGTGGAACTGAGTACACATTCAGCTCTGGATTTACTTCTACCAAATTATATTTATTTATAAACATTTATAATGATATTGAATGTTTGTTTTTATAAGCTTTATCACACCTTTAAGAGTTGCTATTTTTAAAAATATCAATTAGTACAAAAAGCAAAGAATATCAAGTATTGTTCCTGTTGTTGTGCTTTTTAACTTTACTAAAGAATGTAAGGAGAGTATAAGAAAGCTAATATTCAATTATAACATTCGATTGAATCTTTTATAATTTCATATAATTTTAACATGGATCGATATTAGAAATAAAGTTAGGTTCTCCTTTCTTTCCATCTATTCTTACTTTTGCTACTTTTCACATTCATAGATAGAAATAACAAAACATTTTTAATAACACAAAGTGGTAGTATTATTAGAAGATGGAAATTTGTACAAGAAGAATATATTATTATTTTCTAAGTAATGATAATTTTAAGTATATAAATTTTTGTTGCAATACAGAATTGTAGGTTATGTTGCTCCGAAACAGAGAGAAGAATGAGAGACGCCATGGCCCACTTTTAGGTGATGAAGCGATACGCCCTCTGTGGACATAAAAAACGTGGACATGAACTACAAAGCTAATGTACATGAATGTTTTCAGTGGGTACATAAAATGTGCATAATTTCTGGTTGTGTTCCGTGCTATGTACACGAAATGCTGATTCGAATTCTGTAACACACAAGCCTTTATGTATTTGTATATAGTGTAAAATAAAATACAACATAAATAATCAACTTATTGACATACTCTTATAACATGGAATTTCTTGAAAATACAATTTTTCAAATGCGTATAATATTCACAATTCGTATGATTTTTTTATAAGGGACTGACATATATTCATGAATAAAAACTATCTGTGTAAAATTTACCATTATTTACTGATTTACATTTATAAAAATTATTCTAGCTTTATTAGGATTAACAAACGCGTTGATTTAATATGTTTTGTAACGACGATCATTCTTTTTGCCAGTAGTATTTTTACAAATTCAAATAAAGGGAATTAGTGGACGTCAAACTGGCATATGATTGGTGAGCTGCGAGCCGACTTGGTTCAGACTTTCATCGCAGTAATTCACCAATTTTTGAATCAAAATTCGATTTACATTTTGGAGTTAATGAATCTAATCTCCACTTATAAGATGAAGAATTTATTACGAAAAATATTACCTCAGCCAGGATTCGAACCTGGAACTCCCCCATGACACCCGCACGGAATGTGATATTAAATTGTGATTGCAATATATCAGGTTTTTTATTTCAACTGCAAACTTTGTAAAATAAATGGAGTTGAATTGTTCCTCTTACATTTTACATTTGATTCTTCAATCGAATCTTAAAGCAGGATAATTGTTCGATTGAAGTTTCTTTTATTTATATATGTAATAAAAAATATGCTAAAAAGTATTATTCAAAATTTCAGAGGAAAGTTCCAGAAAAATCATGTACAATTTCTTTTTGCCTTCCACAGTTGTATTTGGTGACCTAGATTACAACGAAAATATTTGGATATAACATTGATGTATATAAGATAATTCTCGATAGATTATGTGTTTATGCAAGATATATATAGTATTATATATATATATATATAATATAGTTATATTATAATATAGTATAATATAATATATTTTCTACATATATATATAATAAGATGACACACAATATAGCACAATTTCGTAATATTTGATACAGTCACTAACAAACAACATTTAATATTCATTTTATTTTGCATATATTTTTTTATACATGAAGAATATTATAACGACATTGATCATACGTGTGCAGATATATAATATATCTGCCTTTTTTTTCATATTGTACTGTTACAGAATATGATAATAATACGTATCATAATATCGAATGTCACAAAATCTGTTCGCGCGTTCTCTCGATACCTCGGTTTTCATCGATCATCTAACGTCAATGGAATTGAATCTCATCAAGTTAATCGCTGAGTGAGTAGGAACAGCGGTGAGAATATCAACAAGAAGTAAAAAACAATAGGCCAGGCTAAAGATAATTCTAAATTCGATATTTTTTCGTTACGAAATCATCCATTAAACTGTCTATTGAGTAAGGAATTTATAAGATGTTTCAGTAAAATTTCAGTCGACATGTTTGACGTGCAATCTATTGTCAACTTTAGTCGCAATTCGAGTTACATATAACGTGCGATCAACTTAAATTATATTCGACCGATAGAAATTTATATAAAAATTTTGATTAGTTAAAACTCAATTAAAAATCATACGATTAGATTTGTAAGAAACAATCATTTAAAAATATTTCTGTTCTTTTTAAAACATAACGAGAACAATCAATCTTTTTGGAAACTTCTTGGATACTTTGTCTCGATCATCCACGAAGAAATCCCCTTCCTTCTGTTTCAAAAAGGATGATGATGCTGCGAGGTGTTTCCAATGGCTGTTAATTTAATTTTATGTTTCTAACAATGTATCGAATTTTCTTCTTCTTGGGTCAACCTAATACGCGTGATTGGCTACGAAAAGCGCCGCGTCTCCCGCAGCACCGGCCACGCCACCCGCGTATTTGCCAAGTGCCGACTCACTGTTAGCCTGTTGAGAAACAGAAGATGTACTTTTACTTGCGACATTGACCATGTTTTTCTAGAAAGTTTGTAAAAAATTGCGAAATTGCGAAATAATTCCAAGAAAATAAATAATATTTGATATTAATTAAATTTCATAAATTAATACGAGGTTTGAATAGACATTTAAGTCAGACAGTTTTTGAGCACGTATAAGATGCACGCGCAGAAAAAATTCAATTAAGATCTCACACATGGACAGTTTATAAATGTAAAATTTCTATTAAAATTGTATTTCTACATACATTTCTCTGAGGATTCTTTCACTGAGTAATGAGGATAAAAGTTGTTTATTATGAAATAGTTAAAGACAAAGATTGATCAACGAGTTAACATACACAGTCACATTCTTACATAAACATTGTTTAACTATTATATACTATTATACTTACTGCCACGAGAAATAAACAGCGCGAAAAATATAAAGCTTTTTTAGAAGTCGAGAGTTTCGGTGTAGAGAGAAGTATCAGCGGCTATGCTAGAAATGCTGCCGGCGACATATTTGCCTTGTGAGGCTGCAGTGTTTGCCTAAACAAGCGTACATTACATAGACATGCAAAAGAAGTATGTAATTTTGCATAGGTTCGAGTGCGATTGTTAAAACAATAAATGGCGAAAATTACGAAATATTATTTTTCTAAAAAAACTGCTTGTTAGTGTACAAAAAATAAAGCAAAAGTGTAAAAATAATTCAGAACATGTACGTTAGACAGACAATCATTTAGGAAAATAAGACAAAGATCAAAAACAGATAATTGGTAAGATAGTGTGCTATGTATAAGTGCAAAAGATAAGTAAAAAGTGAATAAAACGAAAATAGCTACTAAGGTGTGGAGCAAATTCAAGTTTACACATGCAATAAAAATAAAAATCTATTCCGTATAATTACTTACCTTGGCTCTCTTAAGCAACTCCTCTTGACCAGCAGCGACCTTGTCGGCCTTGCCTTGCCAAGCACGAAGTACGGAAGCTTGAAGAGCGCGTCCATAACTGAAAGTTAATGCCCAAGGTTTCTTAGCCGGATATTTATTAATGGCATCAAGGTTGACCGATGCCTCTTCTTCGGATTGACCACCGCTAAGAAAAGCGATGCCAGGTACCGCTGGTGGCACGGTACGTAACAACGCTGTCACCGTAGCGGCACCGATTTCCTGAGGAGTCGCCTTCGTCGGACAACCCTGACCTGGCGTCACCATGTTAGGCTTTAGCAGCGTCCCTTCGAGGTACACGTGATGATCTGCAAGTGCCTGATGGCAAATGCACGTATATTAAATTATGTGATAACGATTTCGAAAGGAATGTAGGTGAAACAAGATTCGCAATCTTCTTTTTCTCTCAAGGATCAAAATACCTTATAAACGGCCGCGAGAACCTCTTCTGTGACTTGTTGACAACGGGCGAGGTCATGGTCACCGTCAGGAAGGATCTCAGGCTCTACGATCGGCACGATTCTGGCGCTCTGACAGATGGAAGCGTAACGGGCCAGAACGTTGGCGTTTTCCAAGATGGCGAGTTTGCTCGGGGTGTTTTTCGTGATCTTCAATACGCATCGCCACTTGGCAAAATGACATCCGTCCTTTTTGTATTGGATACAATGCGCTTGGAGGTCGTCAAGACCCTGAGTCGTGCATTCGTCATTCGTGCCGAAGAGCGGAACGATGCCCTTGTCGACTTTAATGCCAGGGATAATGTTGCGTTGCTTTAGCAGTTCGACGAACGGTGTGCCATCGTCGGCCTTTTGATAGAGAGTCTCATGGAAGAGGATTACTCCAGAAATGTGCTGTCCGATAACATCCTGAAAAGAATCAACGTTAAACGTATTTGTTAAACATTCGTATATATTCGGCATATATTCTGTGCACCGCAGTGAAATTGTACATTTCACAGAAAAATATCGCAAACACAAAAAAATTCTTATTATAATAAAAATTAATATTTTACGCTAAATAGATTAAATATTTATAGGAGTTTAATTTTTGAAAATTTTTTATTAATTATTAATTTAACGTACCTTTGCTGTGGTGAAAAGTAATTGTCTGTAAGCCCTGCGATTTTCCTCAGTATTTTCGACATTGATGTCTTGAAGACGTTTGCCGATCGTTGTAGTTGACTCATCAGCGGCTAGGATACCTCTGCCGGGTGCTACGATCTGTTGGGCGATCGTGCGCAATTCCTCTTTCAGCTCGGGTTCGAGCTTGCTATACTTTTCCGCGACCATTTTCTGTAGAATATGAAGATTACGTCATTATTCAATTATGCCATCGCGCTAGCTAATTTAGAATTGCAAAAATCATAAATTCTAGTGATATTGAGCGAATTGTACGTAACTGGTGAGTCGGGAATTAAGATAATCCACACAAAATTAACTTGAATCGTTAACAATAGCTCCCTTCCCCTCCATCAATAAGTAAATGAAATAGATCTACATTTGTGAATAATTCGAAAGTGTCAATTCCATTCAAAAGTTGTTAAAGAAATTCGAGATTACTCGATGTTGCATATATCACCTATCGGAGATTCTTCTGCATCATTTATATGCGTGCATCAGAGATAATCATACTTATAATATTAAAACTGAATTAAAAACTGAATGCGACCACACGAAGCAAAAGCACGCGATAATAGTTTTGTAGACTCGGACTTTGTACTCTGTACTCTTACTTTTCTCGAGGACTCGAAATGATGGAAGTGCTGGCTCCGCTGTGGCGTCACCGAGCGTAAACAAGAACGCGCAGCATCTCGACGTCGTTGAACGCGCGTGCATGTACGTACGCGAAAGAACAACTATGATAATGATAAATACGATGCATATTTACGCTGACAATGTAATGATAAAGAACGACGGTGACGGCTACTACCGTGATAATCACACGTCACAATTGGCGAACGCGCGCTTATCGTTCGCCGATGAGAAATGAGACGACCGCAACAGCAAGAGCGGCGAGCAGCAGTGCATCCTTTAATAATGATTGATTAAACACCGATATACGACGAGAGAAAGAGAAATCGGGAATAAATCGGAAATAGAAGAGAACGAGAAAATAAACCGCGCACCGGGATGATGGGCCCCGCGCGACTCGATATGCTCCTCGACTACATCTCGTCCGCTTCGTTGCGTCGCGTTCTCCAGCGAACGTGAGTCGCCGCCGACTGTCCGCTTCATCCGTTCGCACAATCGCACCCTCCTCCGACGCAGATATGGGATGGGTGTACCTGGCTGCAGTGCAATACTGCGATCGCAAGATAGAAGAACGAAGAGAGGTAGGAGGGTGAGCGAGAATGTGTGTTTAGAGGGTGGCGGAAGACGCGTTCCGCACCATCGTACCGAAAGGGAAGGAGAGGGCAAGCTAGCCGCAATGCAGCACGCCCAGACGTTCTCGGCGCGCGCGCGCGCGCGTCAACCCAGTGAACAACCCCTGCTCAACCTTTCGAATACTCGTGTGTGACTTGAGACGCCGACGTGCTCTGAATCCTGACATCGGTGGATCTTCCATTGTAATCATTTCATTCACTAGTGATTAATATTGTTTGTAAGTTTTCATCAACTTTGTTTCACTTTGAATAAGTTCAAGAGTTTAATAATGGAGACACTTGCTTTAACGAGAGAAGCGGCTAGATTGAAAATGAAATATTTCTATATATTCGTTCAGGACAATCCAAGAAATGTAACGTGTGCGCGCAATAGGAACAAATTTTTGCTCTCTAATTATTTTTAATAATAATTTTTAATTTTTTTATAATATAATATATTTTTCTATAATTTAAATCTTTTTTATTTGTGAGATTAATCGCCTTGAATCTTTAAAAGAAAATCAGCAAGAGGCCATCAATTTTTTAAATTCCAATTTTTAAATTGTGAGTTGACAATGTTTATCACTAAAGAAGAAAATCAATAAGAAATAACAATAACAAATAACAATAAATAGTAACGCTGATATAATATGCTATTTTAAGTATGTAAATTAGTTTATTTGCAAGTACATTGGAGTAATTTCGATTCTTAAAATATTATTTATATGTGTAAAAGAGCGTCATTGAACATTACTATGCTCGCTCTTGGTAGTTTCGAAAAATTTTTTAAAATGTAATGTCATGAGAGAATATATCCGCTATAATGTGAAGGTTGTAAGAGAATTGTAAGAAAATGGTGAGCTAAAAGTACGCGAGCTTTGATCCTTATTTATTTAATTATATCTTTTAATTATTAACAATGTGAAATGAATAATTTTCATTATTAAATGAAGACCATTCTTGGATAGATTTTTTCTAATTATAATATAATGGAAAATCTCTCAAATTACTTTATTATGTAATATTTTTTGTAATACACTGAGAATTTACCTATATTTGAAAATTAAAACAAATATTAGAATTATAAAGTTATTATGTTATAAAGTTATTATTAAAGTTATAATGTTATAAGTTTATACAGAAGAAGAATGGAAAAAGTTTCTTGTAAATGCGGGGAAGATGTAACATCTTCAATTTTCTTGAATCGGAATGACTATACGAAATGATGCAATTTCTACGTTTTTCCAGATGAAATCAAAATTAAATGTTGAATTTTCTTTTTTTTCCTATTAAGAATAAATCCGAATTTTAAAAGTCATAATTTTTATAAACGTGATATCAATAAAAGTAATTTTTTTGTTCATTGAAAAAATTGTTAAATAAATGATGAACTTTCTCTCTCTCTCTCTCTCTCTCTCTCTCTCTCTCAAGTAGGAAACAACTATATTAAAAAAAAAGCAAAACTTATCTTCTAAGAATGAATCAAGCACAAATTAAATTGTTGACAAACTTTTGACAAAAAGTCTCGGTAAAAATAACCAATTTTATCTTTTTTTATCTTTTTTATACAACAGTAACAAATTATTCAAAATAATCGTAGATTTAAACCGCGGTATTTAACAGTCAGCGTGCTATTTTGTACAACATTATGACATATAAGTATATCATGTGTAAAATCATATTTTATAATAATTATAATTTCATAATAAATTATTTAAGCTACAAGCTTAATTTCAATTTTAAATTTCTAAATTTTTTTACAATTTTAAAGAAATAATTCTGTTTTGAATTGAGAAAAGTATTTCTTATAAATAGTAAGTTGTTTATGTAAAATATTATTGAGAAAAGTGTTTTTTGTAAATAATAAGTTGTTGATGTGAAATATCATCGTTGTTATATCATCGTTGTTTGATAATATTTTGACATTAACCGTATCTCTAAATTCTAAATCAATTATTCTAAATAAATGTCACTATGTGTTATGCGATCTTATGTAAATCGTTCTTGCACATTGTGGTGCAATGCGATAAAGGTTACTTGGTATGCCGAATTGAATTGATGATCATGCTTGCTAAAACTATAAAGAAAAAATGACTTTGCACGATACTTATTCAAATCATCTCAAGGTAACATATTCTATACATTTACTAAAATGCTGTGTAAGCTCTTCAAAATACATGTGGATGAGATCGAGCAAGAACACAAACAGACATTTTAGCAAATTTGACTATATTATATACTGTGATATTTTCTTAATTATTTAAAAAATACTTTTTAATATAATACATTAGAAATAAAGAGAAAGAAAATCGAACATCTACTGCACATATTTCATGTGCGAACTTACCTTTATTTAATATGTTAATAATCACGGATTCTCGATTCGGTGGAACAATTAAAAATTTTTGGAGAAGCGATTTGTCGTTATTGTTAGGCAGGTTTTTGATATGAATCGAGTACGTTTAACGGTCAATACGTAACACCGATAGATTACATACTCAGCATGAAGACTTGTAATACGTCTGCGCCACTTTCCGCAAGTTGATTCGTATCCGCAAGATTCAACATTGCGAAACTTGCGTGAATAGTCTTGTTCACATTCACTTGGCATACGCCAATACGGTGTTTCTATTAGATTCGCAATATTAGCAGACAAGTAAGGTTGACAGATAAAATTTCCATTAATTTAATTCACATGATATCGTTCATTAAAATGATTATCTAGGACCAAAGATGTGATGTGTGAAAAAAAGCTAATTTGGAGCTTTAATGTCGGAAAAATTATTTGCTAGACAGAATTAATCTTGTATTAAACATTGAATAATAATGCGTGATGTCCTTCTATCTATGAATTTTGTATCATGACAAACTTCTGAAGGTAAAAAGCGGAATTTGAAAGGGACTTTTTTTTAACACATATGTGCGCGGACCTAAATTGCATCATCAGCGGGAAAACAAATGCGCGACGTAGACATAGAGGTTGGTAACTCGCCAGATTTACATGATATATTTAGACCAACTGTATTTTTATGATAGCTGTCGCTACGCAAAAACCAGAGCTACAGAATAATATTTAGTGCGGGGTGAAAGCAAAAGTTATCGAACAAACCACTTTCTAGTGAAACTTGAAACAGCTCACGTTACTGATACGAAATGAATGACCTTTTTACAACTTTTAAGACTGGAAGGAAATGTGCATTATTTGTTACCATCATATGACGAATAGACGAATTCAAATTGATACACATAAGTGTTATTGCATGTTAAATATAAGTTTGTTTTCTTCTTTTTAAGAGAAATTTTGGCAACGCTATTATATTTTATAATTATTATGCTATAACATAACAAACTGAGGACTTTCTCATGTAAAAAATTATAATAAGTTAATAATTAAAAAACGGTAAGTGACTTTGACCATTTGTGTGTATTTTTGCCAATTAAGAAAACGTATAGCGATATATACAATGAGCTGTTTCAGACTAAGTATTTACACACACATATGTATATATATATATATATATATATATATATATATATATATATATATATATATATACGCAAACACGTGTCTCGCTAATTTAACATGCATCCGACTGTTTCATCGTCTGTCAAAATAACTGTCGGTATGTTTACGCATATAAGCATTGCATAAACGATACTTGTTTATAGGTAATTTCTAATTTTACCTATCGCGATTGCGTTAATGATAAATTAATCATTAACGTTAATTAAAAGTTTAGTGATCGATTAATTTTTATTTATACTTTGACTTTTACCATTTATTGAAATTTAATACGTTTTTAATAAATAAATGCCCAATTTAATTGTTTAAATTATTAATACGTTTAATAAAATAATTATGAAATAGATATCAGTGTTAAGCCAAGTTTTGAAAGTGAGATAATCTTCTAAATTTTCTAAGAGAAAATAAAAGATTGACAGCGTTATTATCGATCGTGTAACGGACGAGAATGCCCTTCTACCTATCTTAATGAAACATATATAGTGTGTTATTGTGTATGAAGCTGTACGTGTCCAACTGCACGTGAGAAAAAGATTCTTCCGACTCTCTGGACGTGAATGATGGTCATGCTTCGCTTATTAGAAGGCACAGATGTTTCTCTAACACTTTACATAATGGAAAGATGAAATTTTATTTATCTATGTACATTTTATTTACGTTTTTTTAAAACAAAATTTTTCAAGTTCAATTAAAACAATATCTATTTTACTCATTCCTTCAAATAAAAAAGTGTATTTAATATTTTATGTATATGAAATATGTTACTTTATTTGATAATATTGTTACTTTCAGTTTGTTTCAGTTTATAACAAAATTTTGCTACTATCTGATAATACATATTATATATACTTAATACATGATTATTACATCAGTACATTCGACTATTGCAGACTATTGAAGCTAGAATAAAGACTATAATGGTGAACTTGTATTTTATTATTACAGACACGCGAAATTGGCATATGCGTTTATTCATGATGAATAATGAATGAGGATATTTAATAGACTCGACTGCATTCATTGAGATGTTCACGTTACAAAAATATCTCTTATTTTTGTGCGCTCGGATGTGCAGTGGGTCACGCGCCTGACAAATATATAAAAATTTCGGAGCTATAATGGAAAACACAAGAATTTCAGTGGTAATAAAGGCAATTGATACTTGTCATTGAATAGCGAGCGATAAGTCATGCACGACGACAATGGTGACGAATGTCAGTCAAGGTCGAAGGTCGTTATAGATAGGTTGAGCGCAGAATTTCAGATGTTCCTCGAGACGATCGATACTTGGCCTAGGAGGACATGTCCCATGGGTACAAAATTTTTCTGTCGTGAGAACGAGGTAACACGTGGACTCACCTAGTTGTAAATGAGAATTTATGTGTGGAACCGTGCGAGCGGCTGTTTCAGTCCACCTGATGGTTGGAGTGCGACTGAGAAAGACCTACGCCAGCAGCCGTCGTCGTCGGGTCGTCGTCACTGGTTTCAAAGTCTGATTGTGTGTTTATCACGCGCGTGCGCTTTAGCTCTTGTATGCAGGAGGTGCTCAACTTTACTTGACATACTGTCAAAGATAGGAGGTCAGGTCGGCTTTAAACTAGGATCAAACGAAATACGTAAAATGTAAAACAACATAACACATTGTGAAATTTATACAAACAAATATATGATATAAAATATTAAATTACAAAGTGATACGTAGAATTTGATCAATATTTTGGCTTCTTCATTACTATCTTAGAATATTTATTAAAAACAATCACTGACAGAATGGACGCACCGAATGTTATTTATCTTATACATCATTATCATTCTCGATTAAAAAATAATACCGTATTTTGCGAAAAAGAGTTTACTGTTCAAACAATTTTCTGAAACTGTAGGAGACTGCCATTTTTCGTAGCATACGTTACTGGCGTATACCACGTGGTGATGAGTGGTGTTATCCAGGAAGGAGGGCATTGGAGCATTTCGCCGGGGATAGATGACGACATATCGACCAGACGGACAAGTTCACTTATATGGGAGCCTTGCATTGAGAACCGTTACTTTAAAGGTCAGTCAAGAGCACCTTAATTACTTAACATTTACCGAAACTGATGAAATATGTCTTAAAGATTGAAACACTCATGCGCGCATGAGTATCGTCAGACGTGCCTCCTTTCTTCTAATCACTAGATTGTCTTATCACATGCGATAGTTTGTTGCTGAAGTGGGCTCGACCCATTCACCTCTGATCTTATTTACCAGTGAACACTAAGTAATGTAACATATTTGGGTTTTTTCCATCGATCTCGTCAATGTCTCACCGATTTTTTTATTTGGAGTGTTTTTAAAATACTACATTTTATCAAAAATAAAAATTATATACACACGAAAATGTACTGATAATAGTACTGATAAATGCAATGATATATTTATAGACTATTTGTTTTTTGGGATTTGATAGTGACAAACAATTATATTTATTAGACAAGAAATTATTAGACAAGAAAAAAATATATATAACTATATAGTCATAGGCACATTACCTTTAATATCACATGTGCTAAATAATTTTATCGTTATTTATAGCCAAGCTTCATATGTGACCTTCGGAGATTTTAGACAAAATCTCGTCTGAATCATATACATTTTGTTGAAATAATTAAACTTGCATATATATATTTTTATTTATTATTAAAAAGTATTTTTTAATAATTTAATTATATATATCTATATATATAAAAAATATATTTAAAATACGTCATCATGTTAATTTTTTTGACTATTGTAAAATTTTATGCATTGTATGTATGTACATATAATTAACCTATACAAAGAGAGGTAACAAAATATCTACTTGATTCATGATCGAATGCACACATTACTCTTCTCAACCCGTAATTCTCCCAAAGATGCTTCGGAACATAATTGAGCTCTTTTAAGAAACATTGCTTGAGCCTTATCCACGTTTTCTGGGTTGTTCTTCCAAATTTTCATTGCTATATTCTAACACAGTGGAACGCATGGAATTTTTTTGACCAGTTTGAAATAGTTTCCAACAATTTCCCAAAGAATTTATAGATGTCAGAAAATATAACAAATAGTATTTAGAGCAAACCAAATTTTAAAGCACCTGCAGAGCACGTCCATAGCAGAAACTGAGTCTCCATGGTTTTTTGTTATCATATGCATTAATGGCATTTAGATTTAACACAGCTTCTTCGTCGGTTTGATCGCCACTTAGAAAAAAAATTGCTGGAACTGCTGTGGGTATTGTTCTTCGTAATGCTCTTAGCGTATACTCAGCGACAATCTATGATCGTGATGTTTGAGTAAACTTGAGTATACTTAAAAATGTATTCTCTCTCCCTCTCTCTTTCTCTCTCTCTTAGAAAATTACAATTTGTTTTATATTAAAAGAAGTTATATGATACCTGTGGCGTGATAATCACATTTTTTACACCCGACAATACCATTGCTGGCTTCAAAACCATTCCCTCAAGATATACGTGATATTCATTTAGAGCACGAAACAGGATGGACAACATCTCTTGGTGAACTTGCAAAGCCCGATTTATACCGTACTCCTCATTGCTCAATATTTCTGGTTCTACTATGGGAACCATTCGCGCGCTTTGGCAGATGCTAGCGAACCTGTATGAAACGAGACATTTAAAAATATTTCTCGTTACACAATGGAACTTAATCTTGCGCAATGATTGCAAATTTTTATACACTTCAACGACCCTGTCAAATGTCAATTGTAAATTATTATGTAAATTATTATCCATGCTTGTAATTGTGTATATTTATTGTAAAAAATATGTATAGGTTCCGTGAAAGATTTTTGACGATTGCGTAACGAGCGTGCAGATGTCTACGAGCTTCTGCCAGTGGCGCGTTACATATGAGCTTTCACGAAGCTATTAAGAATATTAATCAGACCTCGCAAGAACATTTGCATTGGTGGTCATCGCCAGTTGACTGGGGCATCCATCCGAAATCGAAAAAACACATCTCCACTTGGCGAGGTGGCAGCCTTGTCTTTTATACTGAACACAATTCTCTTGTAAGTTGTCCAAACCTTGCGTAGTCTTCTCGTTCTCGGTACCAAAGAGAGGCACCAAACCTCGATCAACTTTCACACCGGCTACGATGTTCCTTCGACGCAAGAACTCGACAAATTCCACATCTTCCGACGTTCTCTGATGGATCGTTTCGCGGTGCAAAATTACCCCGCTTATGAATTGTGAGAATTGAGACTGAAATCAAAAGTATGCAATGTAGTTAAGTTGTCTTTTATTTTATCCATGCTGTAAGTATATTTGAAAGAAAAAAGTAAGTTTCTTCTGATAAAGTGTTATTTCTATTGTTACATGTTACGTGTCCTTGAACTACTATTGTGATTATTATGAAGTTAATTTGTGTGGAATCTTTTGCGTTACGTCTTTGCCACGGTTTGAAATTTCTACTGCCATCGCATGCAGCGACCTTGTTTGCGGACAACAGCATTTCTCGATAAGCACGTCTCGTAGATTCAGTATTATCTATGCCAATTTCTTGAAATCTCTGTCCTAGACTCGCAGGCGACTCGTCACAGGCCAGCAGTCCTTTCCTAGGTGCACTGATCGCCTCGACGATTTTTTCCAGTTCCAGAGATAGAGCAGGATCGAGTTCGGTACATTTTGTGACGGATGATGATATCTAACATGTTCCAAAGAGCTATATTGATGCAAAGCTTTGTACGAGCAAACCATTTAGAGATTAAAAAATAGCTAATTAGATAGTTCCCTGTTACTTCTAATTACTTATTTTATTTATATTTTTAATTAACCCTGTATTTTAATTATTGTAATAATCTACTGGGTTAAATTTATTTTGTCTTACAAATTAATCAAGATACGCGCGCGCGCGCGCGTGTGTGTGTGTGTAATGCATAGAAAGAGTATAATAAATATAATTAGTGTAATGTACATAATTTAATTAGAGATGTTTGACCATTATAAATCTTTTTTTTCTCTCTCTCTCTCTCTCTCTCCCTATCTCTCTCTATATATGTATATGTATCTCTTTGTCTCTATTTTTTTAGTTGATGTCTTAAAATTTAAATATATCAAAGCATATTCGATTTAAGACTATAATTACGTAATGGCATTTATTGATAATCCGGTGGCCTGACTACCGATATCTACAAAGTAGTTCAAAGAGTAAAATAATGTTCCCCTAATAACATGCTGATTATAAAGTTGTTTTGCAAAATTAAATCAAAAGCTGATACAATTTATTTGCGTTTATGTAAACTTTATTTTAACATCATGAACGTGACAATATCTTACAAGTAAAATACGCTCTTTAGGAAGAAAAAAAAAATAAAAAGAATAATTAAAGAAGAAAAGGAAGAACAAAAGAAGAAAAAGAAGAATTGGCTTTCATCTATAATTAACTGTTTGGCATGCATCTCTAATGCTTTCTAATTATTAACGCAATATAATTGTTAACGTACATAACGATATAATGACATATACATAATACGTACGCGTGTATGTGTGTGTGTGTATGCCACAATATACAAAGGTATAAAATATTTAAGTATAAGCAGCAGTCTTACGGAATGTAAAATGAAAGACTGCTTATGTATTACTATACGGCAAATAAAATAAAAATGTACAAAGTATATAAAATGTAGCAGTAGCAATTATATTTATTATTTATGATTAAGAAACAAATAGAATTATTTTGCGTTATAATTCCTGCTACGCATGTATCTGTAAATATAATATAATTATAATATAAAAATGTAAATATAAAAATATAAAAATACTTTTTTTGTATCTTTTAATTTTTATAATACTAAATAGAATATAAATAACTAAATAGAATATAATAATAATTATTAATATGTACAAATATAATAATTGAAAATATTATGTAATAATTAATATAATAATAGTATATGATAATAAAACACAAAATTATACTCATAATGATAGAAGTTTACGTATATTTATGCATAAAGATTACTTCATCTTTGCAGCAACAATTTGTTCCCAATCGCATCATTTTTCACTGTCGGCATACATACACATAATATACTTTTTAATTTAACCAATCAAAATATCCGATATTTATAAATTTATTATAATTATTAACATGATCAAAACATTATAAACATGATAAACATGATTTTTAAGGTGCACAATTGAATTGAAATGTATCGAAATACGCATCCATAATAGTTTTTGCATTTTTTCGATAGTGCGTAGTAGAGAAATCGAAACAAACGACTGAAATTTTACAACTTGATTATAAATATTTATATTGATCAAATAAAGCACTGTTTTCATTAATACTAAAGAACACCATACTGGTAACGAGAAAAGCGCGCAAAATTTAATTTTGTAGAAGATCTATTTATTTAATATAATATAATTAAAGCGTTAAAAATGGAAGAAAAATTATAATTCAATATTAATCAAATATATAAAAATTTTTAGTGTAACATATCATTAATATTATATCTACATTTTGCATGCCACTACAACCGGTTTAGTGACGACTTGTAATCCTTGGGTAGAATCCGTTACCAACAGAAAGGCTAAGGAAAAGGCAAGTTTGCTTGAAAAACCCTAAATAACGCGAGTATATGAAAAGCAGGCTTGTGCGTTGGTCGAGTTTTCGAAACGGATGATGCAGATCGAGTGAGTGAAGATGGTTAGAAAATAACGTATAGGTAATTGCTTACTGACGCGTTTTGGTTTTGGAATTGCCAATTCTTCAATCGACAAATATTAATAAGTGAGAAAAAAGCAAATTATTATTTGTTTGACACGATGATTTTACGTGATAAGATGTAATAATCGGCGAACACGGTGGAGAAGGTTAGATTTTTGTAACGTATTGTAGTACAGGTAACTCCACCGAAATTTACTGGAAAATCTCCCATAACTCACGGATAATTATGTATATATTATGTATTTTGTTCAAGTAACCATGTTTCATTCAAAAATAATGGACTTTGTATTGAGACATACAAGAAAGTAATTCTTATAGATTTAACCACAAATGGATGATTTAATTATGCAACATTATTTACTTTAGTGGATTTAATTTTATAAGATTTGCTTTAAATAAAGCTTGTTTTCGATAGATTATCGATATGAGTAATCTGGAGAGGCTTGCTATGGAGACAGAGTCATCTGACAAGACCAAGATCGGCAAGTTGAAGAGACGTTCAGTTTCCTCTTCCAACAATGATTCTGAGAAAAATCGAAAAAGACGAAATGTTTGCAGCAAGGATAAAAGAAAAAAGTCGAGACGTAGGAGTAGCTCCAATAGTTCCAGTTCTTCTAATATTTCAAACTCGGAAAAAAATACATATAAAATAAAGAAGGATAGAGATGAAGATACAAAGCATAAAACTAAAAGGTATGATAATAATGAATTTCAAAGAAGAAGTGGAAAATATAGTAACAATTATAGATTCTACAATCGGAGATATGGTAACTTTTTGAATAATCAAAGAGATTATGGCTATTCACGACCTTACAGACACTATAATTATAATAGAAATAGAAGAGAAACACACAACAATTATCATTATAGTAGATACAACAGCAGGTGCTTCGAAAGAACATCATTTAATCATAACAGATCAAGGATATCAAGTTATTATAGAAATACCGGCCACGATGCGACTAGTCAGCTCTCGCGAGAGAGTAATTCGAAGGAGCATACAAATCAATCAAGGTCTATTTTTAAAACAGAAAAATCTGATTCAATAAAAGATAATACAGATACAGTTGAACAAATAAAACAGAAAGAGAAGAAAAAAGTAGAAAATGCCCAAAATATAACTCAGCCAAGTCGCAAGAAATTAAAGAGGAAAAGATCATCGTCTACATCTAGCTCTTCTAGTGTCAGTAGCAGCACTAGCGACAGTAGTAGCAGCAGTTCCAGCAGCAGCAACAGTAGCAGCAGTAGCAGCGAAACTGATAGCAGTGGTAGTAGCAGCACTATTGATAGTTCAGAAGATGAAAAAAAACAGAAAAAAGCTAAAAAGAAGGCTAAAAAATTGAAGAAAGCCATGAAGAAACGGAAGAAGAAGATGAAGAAGAAAAAAATTGAAATTGAAAAGAAAACTAAAGAAATCTGCATCTAAGAAAAAAGGATACAGTAAGAAGAAGACTAAAGAAAATAAAGAAGTCCAAGATGGTAAGGAAAAAATGAAGGAAATTGTATCGAATGTGATGGAAAGAGCGAAAGCCATGGCGCCCATGACAAAAGAGGAATGGGAAAAAAGGCAGAGCATCATACGCAAAGTATATGACGAAGAGACTGGAAGGCATAGGTAAATATATTGCAAAGCAATTGAAAACAGATAATCAAATATATACGTAATAAATATACGTTATATGATATACTTAAAAATTTCATACTTGTTCTTGTTAATAAATTCGTATATATCTGTTAAAATCAATTTTTGTGTTTTTGCAAAGATTAATCAAAGGTGACGGAGAAGTTTTGGAGGAGATAGTGAGCCGAGAGCGTCATAAGGAAATTAATAGACAAGCAACCAAAGGAGATGGTAAATACTTCCAAGCACACTTGAAGATGGACGCTTTGTGAGATATATATTTTTGTGCAAAAAAAAGCACATAATTACTCTCTTTACGTACATAAATTACATTACATAATAAAGACCTAAGTAAGTTTTATGTGTGCGTGTGTGTGTGTGTGCGCGCGCGCGCGTGCGTACGCATGTGTGCGTGTGTGCGTGTATATGTACATATATAAAACTTATATCTTTTTTGTCATATACAATGTTATTGTCTAATATCATGTTTTAAATGTATTGCGATCTTGAACATTTATCTAAGACTTAGATTTGTGTTTATATATTATTACAATTGTAATTTGTGTGTGGGTCTTAGGAAATTAGATTAGATTTAAAGTTTAAGTTTAAGTTTAAATTTTTTATGATATTCCTATTATATAATGCAATGTGTTAGAAATAAATTTTTATGTAGAAAAATTTTTTGTTGAGAAAAACGTATATTGAATTAAATTTACTCAACCTGCATAAAAATAACTATTAGAATAAAAGAAGTTTTTAATTTGATATAAAGAAGAATACGCATATTGTGTTTTCATTGTGTTGTGGTTTCATTGTGTTTTCAAAAGCTACATAGGGTATGTTCCACTTGCACTCGTAACGCTCGTAATCATCATTTAGCTTTGTTTAACATTTGCTAAACAACAAAGATGAAATGCTTCCAAGAGCGTTGCGAATTTTTATGTCAAATAAATATGATTGCAATTTTTATTATTTTCTTACAAGAAAATTTTAATTTTTTTTTGCAGTATTTTAATAATTCAATGTAATTTAGATGTTTTATAATCATTTGCAAATATAAAAATAAAAATTATAAAAAATTTAATTTTTAATACGATATGATTTTATACTACGATATTATTATTATTATCTAATTACAAATAACAGACTTACTTTTACTACTTTGATAATTTTAGTAGTGTTAATTTTTTTAGACAGGCCAAGGAAGATTTAGAAAATAAGTAAATAAAATCATATTACATTAAGATAATATTCTATCAGTTCAATTTTTTTAGGCGTATTAGATTTATTTAGTGAAAACACGTTAGCTCTTGTGATGTATTTTACGCTGGTATTTCTTCGACCAATCTCTCATCAATTTTCTTCATATTTGTTTTTACAATAAAGTATGATTTTTTACCACGTTGTTATCAACAAACTTTCATCCTTGACTTAAAATCTTTCATTTTTTTCAAAAATGTTAATCTTTATTTTCTCATCTGAGATAAGGGTTGAGTCACACATAATTTTACACGTGAATTTACGTGAAGAATTTACCTTTTCCAGTATTAGGAAAAAATTACGCAGTACTTGACTTTTTTAGCCGGCATCCTATTTTATAATCTTCGCAATTTTTTTTTGGAAGAAACTTTTATCACGCGGTATTGGAATTGTAATAGTGGATCCGTTCGCTACGCGATAGATATGCAAACCAATAGAAGAGATTGATGGTCAAGAAAAATAGGGGAAACATTACACGACTGACGCGGTCAATCTTCGATACCGAGTTATATCTAGGTGTTCGTCGACGTCGTCTTCTGGACGTGGACGACGTTGTTCGCCTGGACGGCGGTGGCGGCGGCATTTGTCGCGGCGGTGGGCTGCAGGTCACACAAGATATCTGCCAATGTCCAGGCACCGCTGGGTCCCTATCAGGTATCGAAATGGCTGACAGTGGTATCACTTCGATCATACTGTCACCATTTATCGTGAAGTTACGGTTGCCATGTCCTCGTGCAGTAGAACTCGCGGAGCTCTTTCGACGAGTCTGAAATAATATTTATGTGAGTCATTCCCAGTTGAAACTAAACATTTCATACAAGTACTATATATTATACTATATATATATTTATATGACTTTTGGGAATGAAGAAAAGAATGTTTTAAATCTGCTAGAACATTATATTTTCTTGTTCTTTTTCAATTTATTTAGATTTTTATTGATTCAATATATTCCTGTTTCAGCATTTATATTCTTGAAAAATAGAAAGAAATGAATAAATGCAAAACTTAACAGATTTCTCGCTTCGAAGAGGTCATTTACCGATTGATTTTTTATTAGCCTTCTGGTCACATCTTCCTCTTCATTTGAACTTTCAGTGTCACTTAGATCAGAGCTAAAGTAACACTCTCCCGATCCGTATTTGGTAAAATAATGCACGACTGCAAATTGTATTATAGTTGCGAAGATGAACGCAAACGAGAGAAAGACGAAGAAATCCAAAGCAGTGGGATAAGGAACCTTAGGCAGGTCGGTTCTCGCTTCGAGTCCTAAGAACGTCATTGTTAATACAGTAGTTATGCCTGAAACAAATTGTAACTTGACAATTGAACTGTGCAATTATAAATCTCAAAAACAGTCCTAGAATAGAAAAGTCTACTTTAATTTTAGTAAATAAGAGATAATTGTAAAATAGTTGGGGTTAATTTCAATTATCACTTCGAGATATTTAATTTGTAATAGTTCCAATATTATTATTCTTTTATAACTTATTTTATTTATTTAGAAATTCTTTGTGTCGTAACGTTTTGACAACATAATAAATAGTTTTAAACAAAATTATAAATGTAAAACAATATGGCACTTAATAATGAAATTAGAATTCTCTGCAGTAAAGAGATTATTATACAATTTAAGTTTTGAAAATTTTGAGACTGGTCAATATTTATATATTACAATGTTTAATTAATAATGATTAAAAGAACAATAAAAAAACATTTTATACTTAACAAAACTGAATAGTTGTTTCTCACCTAGCGACACTCGATCGGCGGTAGCTTCTCTGTTTAACCAGAATGAGACCCAAGATAAGACGACGAGCAGAACGCAAGGACCATATACTTGTATTAGGAAGTTACCCATATGTCTTTGCAAGTGAAAGTACACCAAAAGCATCGAGTATTCCGCTGAAATATATGAAATATATTTAACATATGGCTAAGAATAATGTACTTTTGTTTCGCTATATACTTTTACTGAATTAAAAATTTTTAGCTGATTACACAACAAGATCAAAAGATTTAAATATAAAGACTCGTAAAAGTGGCTTAAGCAATTTTAATTTCGAGATGTACTGAATTAATGTTTAAATGTTTGATAAATCAAATACAATACAAATACAACACTGATTAATATAACTGTATAAATATACTGTGATTAACCATATATTTCTATAGAGTATTTTAAAGACATTTACGAACATTATTTTGATTTGATTGATTTTAATTTCTATCAGAATAAAATGTAATTTTTATTGCGACGAAGCATCATGTCGAAAAGCAATTATTGTTATAATGATACATTGTTATTATAAGAATCTTTTTGGGTCGATAACTTGATGATTTTAAGCAGATTTCTTCGACAAGTGCACAATCGATTCAAGAGGTAGTTGTTTGCCTTTTTCTAATCGATAATAATTCAATTAAAATTCGCAGACAAATTTATGTAGCATCCAATCTTCTGCGCTGCTCGCCTACGAGCGGATAATGAAAGCTTAGGATAGAAAGAGAAGTAATAGTCGTTTTTTAGAGAAGGCTGCAATTAGTCACTTCTATGTGCCGACTTTCAACGCTACTTTTCCCCATCCTTCATCTCTCCGCGTTCTCGATATTAACAGTAACGCGAGGTACACGGAATACTTCTTTAAATTTCTATAGAAATTTTCCAATTTTCGACATTTTTTCGTCGATTTTTTGAAACTAGTTTAGTTTATTTGCTCGCTATTTGCTTATCTCACCTGTGATGATATATATTAAAGTTTCATTTTTATCGATTCTGTAGCTCTATATTTAACTCTATGATTTTCAATTGATACTTTTTTATGTACTAATTCTACTAAAGTAAGTCTACTAAAATAACTTTACTCAAGTCACAATGTTAGAAGAAATATTGATAAACGGATTCTTGATTTTGTTTGCAGGTTCTCACTTACCATGTGGAAAACCCAGTTCAGTCGAATGATTTGTAGTGAGATTGGCGACCAAATCAAATTGTGACAGCTTCATGTCCTCTGCTATAGCGACCTGCCTTGCACTGTTCCACTTGTAGATTACATCGCGTGTCGTATAGCCAACTGTAAATGGATTAATTTTGTGTTGCCAAAAAGATCGACGTATTATCTCAAGTGGTAGCCAGCAATTGTACGTTTGGCCTTTGCTGCTTCATTTTAAATATACACTTTTACTTAAAAATAAAAGTAATAAATCAGAAAATGTGATAAATTTGATATAATGGATAAATTTAATTAAACCAAATTTTTATGAATTTACATTTGAAAAATAAAAATACATATGTATAAGAAGTGATAAAATCCAAATATTCATTTGTTTTAGTTTATTTTCAAATTATGATTCTGTTTTATAATAAAAATGTTTTATACATATATCTGTTTTATACATACACTAAACACTATATACACTAAATTTTATTATACACTAAACATTGAATAATTTTCTATGAGATTAAAAATTACTTGAGGAACGAATAAATTTGATCTCCGTTTTTGTTACCAAAATCTTTCTATCGCAGATCATAATCCGAACGTCGCTGAAAGAAGAAAGTAAGAAACAAAAGCGGAAAGGAGAAGAACGATGAGATACGATGAACGATATCTTTGAGAATCACAGAACAAATAAATCTACTAAACTCACAGCTACCAAATTGCAACGGACATCTCTGTGTATCCATTGGAAAATTTTCGAGATTCATCGGACATCCTGCTTTAATCGTAAGTCTGAAATGACAGAGAATTTAACAAGTTTTGGAATGTTATAATCTCGATATGGTTTTGAGTTTGAATTGAATTATCACATTGTGTTTTAATTTCGGAGAAGTTAAAATCAAAAGATGAGATTATCCTCGTGGATCCATCACTTTGGATCAACTCGATTGTTCAATTTGCAGCAAGTATACATGTGTTTCTACATCCCTCATCATGAACATACTTCTGTTATAGTTTTAAGGAATTAAAGTTTTATTATCAACAGAAAGGGCTTCCGGATGGATGTTACGTGTAGATTCAGCGTTATGCCGACGTTTCTCAAGCATTGCAGCTTGCATCATCAGGGCTAGGGGACTCCAATTCTTTTCTTTATTGTTTGTTTATTGTATATTTATATAGTGAAAAATTCTATTTACGTGTGTAGTTAATAACATGGAGAAAATGTGAGTTTAAAAAGATACATAGATCATGAATAAAATGAACCAAACACGAAAAAGATAACAAATAATAATTAATATGAGTATAAGAAAAAAGACAAGAATTTTTCTTTACTAGAGTATAAGATTTTAAATAAGTTTGGAATATAAGTTTTCTGGTCGCAGACTAAATATGTTTCTCACGTATCTCGACGGCGTGCGAGACGGCGAAAGATGCTGCGAGATTGATCGCGTTTTGCTGAAGATAGACCTCGGGCAATTTGCTTTGAATGATTTCACCGTTTCAGTATGGGGACTACTTTTTAATCCCGGTTAAATTCAGCAATAAAATTGTCAAGTCGATCTTGCTGAAGAAAAGAATCGATTATTAAGAATTTTCCAAATAAAACGCGAACAAATGTTGTTATAGCTACACATTTAATAGAGATTTAAAACATTTGCGTATTTATATATTGACATTTTTCTTGTTGAGTTTTGTTTTTTGTATCTATCCTACCTTAAATATTGATTGCTTGTTGACTTTTTATTATAATATTATACATTGTGATAGACGGTTAGAAGTTTTTCAATTAATTTATTGAAATGTCACAATTTTAAGATAATTTTTTTAACGTGTTTATTATGAATTTATAATTTTGTTAAGATTAATACCAATGCAATGTTACATTGTAACGTTGTTGCAATGTTGCTGGAGTATTCTATGCTACATGGGTATAGTTTATTGACTTATTTTGTGATGTTGTGATACTTATTATAAAAAAGTTGATTAATTTTAGAAGTACATCATCAAATTTGTTACCAAAGAGATATCTCTTATCAAAGAGAATTAGTTAACTTTCTGCAAATTACAAACGGTTAAAAATATTTTGAAATATATTTTCAAAAAATATATTTTGTGTAAGATCACGAGAGATTTAAAGTTATATTCTAAACTTACGTAGAACATGCATTATACAGATGGCTGCTCTAAGACTTATATTCTACAATAAACGTATCCTCTTCTCTCCCTTCTTCCTTCTCCCCCCCCCCCCCCCCCCTCTTTCACTTCCCTGACAACATCAATGAAAAGAAGCAAAAGTTTTATTCTTTTGTAATGCCAAGTTTTCTCTGCTTCATGAATAATGACGATCACGACCGAAGAAGCGGGAAATAAAACGAAGTCGAATGGGATGAGATTAAAATGAAGAGAGATAAACTTCACGGAAACGTGAGAAAAGAATTAATTAATAACGAACGGTAAAGTTAAACGGCCTCAAAATAAATAATTCACGGCAATTTTAAAGATAGCAATGGCACTTTCGAGAACTTATTAGTTATTAACTTATAAAGTTATTTCGTAAATTACTTTCAGAAACATATTTAAAAAAGATATATGAAAAATTTAAAGAAGGAGAAATATTAAACTCTAGAATGCAAAGCAATAGTATATATACATAAAAAAAGATCCATACAACAATGATCGCAGGGTAAATAAGATTGTAATCATAATTTAATTGTAATTTTAATAAAGCACAATAATAAGAGCGAATATCTTTTGAAACATTTTAATTCTTAAAAAAATTACTAAAATTAATTATAATAATAAAATAAATGAGTTAAAATTTATAACGTATAAATTTTTATTTAAGCATAAACTATCGTAAAAAGTAATAATGCTGTTAGAAATTTTGTTTTATTACACTTGAAAGATATGAGCATTTACAAGTTCTCGAGTAAACATTCGGGTAAAAAAAGTTAATCCGAAAACTTGATCCGAACAGACGTTGTCCAAATAAAGGGAAAAGAAAAGCAAAAGTCACTCTCTATTCAAGCAAGAATTATAGAAGAGAAGTGCGGCTTCTCTGTTGTGCACTATATACATGTATTGAACGAATTCTTTTGATCTCACAACAAGCCACGGTCTGAACGATATTTTCTGGATTAAGAATTAAAACAAAATTTTATTTTTAATGTATTCGATAGATACATTAGACACTTTTTAAAAATACTACATTACATATCGAGTCTGGAAATAATATGTCAGTACAGAAAATCTCGGAAAATCATTCAATGGAAAGAAGTGTTAATTTTGATTAGGAGTGTTACTCATTGTCAGTTGCAAACATTTCTAGATAAACGTTCTAGATATCAAACATATATTGACGTAATCTATTGCAGAAATGTTATGTATTTAAATAACAACATTTTTGAAGGTTCATATATTTATATAAAATCTTGGTCTTTCTTTAAAAAAAAAAAAATTTTTTTAAATTATGTTTTTATCATTTATTGCATTATATGTAGATATTACTATAGATATTGTCAATTTATACATCAATTTTATATTTAAAATTACCCGAAATTTGTCTTCTTTATATTTTGTCTTTCTTAAATTCTGTTCGATGAAGTAAAATATTAGTTAAGCTGCATTTAACTTTAACCAATGTTTGTGATAGAGTCGCATCTTTACAAGGTATACAAATAAGTTTATTTTTTCGCAAATGTTCTTGGGTTCTCGATTTATCATTATATGTCTCAAGAATTCTTATAAAGAACTTTACTTCTTCCAATTGCTATTTCAGAAATATAGACGAAATTTCAACATATGTCAAAGGGAGGATATACCAATCGAGAGAAAGTAAGAGAGAAATATATATATATATATATATATATATATATATATATATATAGAGAGAAGGCGAGAAGAGAGAGAGAGAGCATTTGCACGGTACAGTGTACACTTCATGCTCGACATATTCTCACGAAATTGGATCTCTCTTTCTCTTTCTCTTGAAAATATAATATACATAACGGGATACTCGTACATCCATTCGTGCATGCATTGCGACCCGTTTTCGATGCGCTTCTCGATGTGATCCAAACTCTTCTTAGATCAGATCATCTCCACTTTCCTTTTTTTCCTGTATTTACTCTGTCAGTTATTAGCAATATGTATTTATCTTTACTTGTTTTCGTATTTTTATTATGATAATTGGTTTGTTGAAGACATAAATAAAAAAGTTGGCTGCTGAGATAGTAATCCCACACAATTACAAGAAAGTCTATCATCTAAATAATCTAATTAATAAGTATCTTAAATTTTTAATTGTTCTATCTTTAGATTTCTCTACATTATTATGTGAGATGTTACATATATGAATGTGTAGAAAAAGTTTTTAAGATTTCGAATTTTTTAATTAAATAGGTTTAAAAATAATTAAAATTTTAAAAAGTCTGCATTTTTGTTCAAAACATAAAAAAGATATATTAAGAGATAAATAATTCTTGATCAGTTTGTACGTTAGTTGCGATTGTTATTTCATAAAACAGTTAGGCATTTGTAGTAACATTAATTTAAATGCAAGTATCAATAATAGTACTTGATTCTCTGTGGCGTTCGCAGTCACAGTGCAGAACTTGCATGATGAAACCTTGATTTTTCATTGCTAGAACACGAGACTTGGTTTAATTTTAGGTTTTAAGCGCAATACGTCAGAATGAGAATTAATTCTTTTTTCAACATACAAAATAATGCTTTATGAAATGAGAAACTGCAAGGTAAAAAATGGTGAATCTCAATTGCGTCAATTGCTTCAATTTAATCAAATTACAATCAATTATTAATATTTGTATATTAATATATAATAAATGTATGATCGATATGCTGTTTGGAATTGATATCTGAGAGAGAGAAAGAGAGAAAACACTTAAATTTTTTACTCTCTTTCTTCAAGTTGTATATCATTGAGGTTATTTTATTTTTGTTGACGTAAATCGAATACAAATACAAGAGAAGTATTGGAGCGATAGAACCATCTCCTTATTGTTAATCTGTTCCCTTTCTCTTGACCTAGTCTCCTGGATCGGCTCTATTGTGTACAGCAAAATTAACCCTTGAGTTCGAGATACCTTAGACCTTGCATATGTCACGTCATCGAGAAAAGATTTGCAAAGATTTGACTCGAGTGGACTTTTGCTTCTATCTTACACAATTTCTATTTATTTTTGTCAAAAAATAAAGATTATTAACAGATATGAGTGAATAGAAATTAAAGGAAATATTAAATCAAATAGATTTCTTTTTTTTATGATTTGCAATCAATAATCTTTAAATTGCTAATTTCCCTTACTTTTACATAATTTTTTAAATTAAATAGCTAAAAGTTTATCTATAATTGACAGCGTACAATCGTAATATATTCGAATACATGACTTTTCAGAAAAAAAGAAATGTTCATAAATGACAATGATAAGAGATAATTCAGGTAAAATTCCGATCATAGATCTTATGATTTAACATTTTTGAAAGATATATCGTTACGCTTCTTACGATTTTCTCGAGGGAATATTTTTACAATAATAAAGATAACATAAGAGAGCAAAAAGACTAAATTTTTTGTATAATTACTGTACTTTAATCGAAATAAATTTACTATAATAAACTGAAGATATGATTTTTTCCATTTGATTTTGTTGATGTACCTTGATGTGATAGACAGATTTTAAATAATACTTGAATATTAATAATATAGATTTTTCTTTCTATATCTTTTATTTTATACCAAGATTATAAGAAATTTTTTCTTTTTTACAACTCATAGTTATAACACTTCTTATGTAAAAGATAAAATTTATAAAATCTTTCATGGATTATGCATGGATATTATGGTTATATTATGTTAGGTTAACCATTAACTTATATTATGGTTTTTAATTTACAAAGTAGATTCAAGATTCACTGAAACATACCTGGAACTGTAAAGTACTCTGCCATTCTGATAAAGTCTGACGAATTTATTCGGGCTAGTAATCGTATGCAAGTAACTATGCTTGCCATTGTAGAAGTACGTATCGGGCTTCCAGATCCGCGCCAACATAGAAATACTCAAAGCAAGTGTTTCCTTACCACCCTGAAATGCTAAACGTTTGTCGACCCACGATTGCCGAAAATAACAATCCATTGAATATGTCTGTAGGAAATTTCAAAATTTGATTAAACTATTTATATATTTTATATTTTATTTTATTAAGTATTTACAAATTCACAATCGAGAATTTTACATGTTAATTAATTAATTAATTAAAATTATATAGGTTTTTCTATATCGTTCAATTTTAAGAAATTATTTTTATTAATAATACGTTATTTATTACATGTCAAATCTTTAATTAATTGATCGATTCCTTAATTTAGACAAATTCAAATCGTGATTGCTTCGCTTTATACCGCAAGATAAACAGAAAATATGACTGACCATATCCACCTCAGAAATGGGACCCATACTGCGTACCATAATATCGACCTCGACAGTGGCCGGGGGCCCGCCAAAGTCTGGTCTAATGCTATTGTCATAACCGCGAAGTAGATTATCCAATAAATCGCTAATGTTGCTGTGGTTGTTGCTTTGCGTTCGCTGTCTGATGGAAATTCTTACACCCGCGGCCACTCTAAAATAAGTGTCATAATTTCATTAGCCGAGTAAATCACGCTCTTGTTAAGATTATAGTTTTATTAAGAAATATTCACTTTGTAACACGAAAATTTTATTGCGCAGTGAAATACGTTCATGCTTTCTTAAGTATTTTAAAAAATAAATATTAAACTTTTACATCATAAGGTTAATATTTTAATTAATAATAATGATGAATGTTTAGCACTTAAAGTGTGCGCAGAAGAGTTAAATTATCACGTTACATGTAACAAACAAATTGATCGATTTTGCATTAATAACACTGATGTTAGAATTGCACGGCTAGATGAAACGTCTCTGATTATGAAAGAGTGATGCACAACTACTCGGAATATCTTGCTCTAAATACTCACATATTCTTTTAGTTATATAGTTTAGTTCTTTAGTTTATGTATATCGATTTCATATATATATATATATATATATATATATATATATGTATGTATGTACATACAATTGTATACAGCTATCGCAATTAAAAGAGTCAAAAGTCATTTGATAGGAAACTAAATAAAGCTGGAATTATATTATATTTACCGTATTTAAAAAACACATTAAATAAAGCATTTGCTTGTCGTATGTAGTTCAATTTTCTAAGTTTAGATAATTCAGATTTATATCCCAAAAGAAATTGCATTATATGTGACGTTTATTAATTAATTAATATAATAGAATTTTTAACTTTTTTCTTTAAAATATTTGATTTAAAGTTTAAAGAAATATTATAATTTAAGGAAGCACACATGTGTTATATTTGTTTTTAACAAAATGTAATACCATATTAACTTTAATTATTAATATTCAATCAATTAAAATATCAATCTCATTGTAAGATTGACTGATTAATTACGGAAAAAAGATGTCTGCAATGAATTTGCATTAATTGTGTTTCTTAATGTGGCTTTAATGTAACGTTTATAATAAAAACGACTTTTGTTTAATTTATGTAAGAAAGAAGACTTCCAATCAGTTATTCAAGAGATAACGAGTAAGATAATGAGTAACAATGTTCACAGATTTATTATATTTGTGCTTTATATAAAAAAGCATCGTTATACATAAACAAATATATAATATACATTTGCTTTATAAATCATTTTATAAAACGAATTTAAATAAAACAAAACTCTTACTTTAAATTCCGCATATAACTGACATCATTAAAATACATCAGATAAAATATAACAGAGAGTTTTTTTGTATTATAGATTAAACTTACAAGAAGGTAGAAGTAATGAGGTGGATAAAGACGAGCAGGACTCTTAGCTTCATATTAGCTTCATGAGGTTGGATTCTTGCTTTCTTCACTCATCAATTCGATATATTTTGTACTGTAGCAAACATCAATATAACATTAATAAGAATTAAGAAACAACTTTTTGCACAATTATTATAGCTTTTTAATAAAATTTTATAAGTTTAAAGAAAGAGATTGGAATATATCGGTAACGCAGTATAATTAAATTTAATAAAAATGTATTTTCAAGAATTATTATTATAAATTTAACAGCATTTTGTAATTTTCTAAATCAGAAATTCTTCACTCTTTTATGTTATATCAATAAATTCACTACGTAATAGGGTAATTAAAATTTTCCATTTAAATATAAAAATTTATTTAAATATAAAATTTATTTTCCTTAAACAATAATAAGCAAGAATAGAATCGCACTGTATCAAACAACTAATTATAGAATAAGTCATATTCTAGTATCTTGATATAATGTAATATTATTTATATGATTATTTTATACTTTTCCCAATTCTATCGATTACGTGTCGATTTTTTGTCTTAAAACATAGTACTACGTTTGAGCAATAAATTCGCATATTTTAAATCGATATAATTTTCGATGCTAATAAACATTATTATGTTGAAAATTACTGTAAAGAATTTATTGCGAAAAATATCATCTCAGTCAAGATTCAAACCTGGAATCTTCCGCTAGTCGGGGGATAAAAAAATTCCTTAAATGTCTCTTACTTCTCTTTAATTTCATTTCTTCTATTAATTTTTTATTCTCTAATCTCAACTTATGATATAACAATGAATTTCTCAGTGATAATTTTTAATTGACATTGAACGAATAGTTATTTGATTACAATGTTAGTAATAAGAGATGATTTTGTGTGGAATTGTGAAACACGTTGTGTGGAATGGAACGCAATTTGTGAACTGATCGAGAGAAAGTTAGAATTTGATTATTGATAACGTGGTGATGGTGTCTGAGAGAAAACAAACTTTTCCGATAAACGAAGCGAAAAATAACGGTGTATACTTTGAAGTTTAATAACGTCGAAGTTTAAATTAAATTAAATTTTACTACATTCGTATGCATCGTGAATCTGTGTCTGTTTTGAATTCGATAAATGTTGGAGTGTTAAGTTGATCGTTAACTTGTTGTTTTATATGTAATGCCTTTGAAACAAATATTGATACTATCGTACGAAAACTGTAGCTCGAGAAAATTTATATGGGAAATTATAATGATAAAATTGTGAAACTGTGTATTTTTTTGCGTTGCATATATTCTTTATTATTCTGTAATTAAATAAATCAAAATGAAAAATTTGGTTTTTTATTTAAAAACAAAAATAAAAAATAAAAAAATTTAATTTAAAAACATCTATTTGTATTTCTATATTTATTCTATATTTCTATATTTATTCATCTTGTCATATAACATCTTTCTCTTTGATTGCGCGATAGATAGATTTCGAAACAATACAAACATGTGAAGATTGCAAAAAACTTTTTATTTTTCTAATGTCTTTTAGAAGCCTTTTTGACTTTTGCGTTGCTCGATTTTAGGTAGCAATGCGCAATAACGCGTAGTAAATAGACAGGTATCGAATCAATAAAACGATAAATCTTGATGGTTACGCGTACATTCGCTATTTGTGCGACACATATATTTATCCTCTCGAAAATAGTTTAAAACGAAAGACGTTTGAAAGCGAACGAATCGCACCGTATGCAAATAGTTATTTGTACACACGTAAATACAAGTACGCTTTGAAAAGTGGGTACCATTCGTGATGTGATGATTGGGCTGGTCTGATTATTAGTAACATTTTGTGTGTGTACGTACCTCAGAGGTAGGGATTTTAATTATTTAACGTGTCTTGCAAAAACAGTCGTTCGTGAAAATTTTCCAAATTGTAACATAGTCGCTTTTTAAACATGTTTAGATGAAAGTGTGAAATATTAAAGAGCTTCCGATAAAAATGACGTTTTTGGTATTTTTATGTTACTTTTTAAGATCCTGTCAGATTAAATTAATTTTCTTAATCTTTGAAGAATTTTCAAAAAATATTTTTAAATATCTCGTTCTTATAAGCGAACAACAAAATTTCAAACTAAATGTTTTTTTATTAAGAAAAATATTTTAAAAATAATAAGGTGACTGTTGTATTGTTGTATATTTTTACTGTATTAAACATTAATATGTTGAATATAAATATTAAATATGTTGTGGTAAGTCATATGCATATCGTTATCAACTGCACAGAATAGATAAGACACAATTAACACATATATGAAAATGCACGCAAGAATGCATGTAACAGACGTTCCTTAAAATTTAACTTATAATTCGAGTTCAGGTACCGCGAAAATTCTTGACACTGACGTATGCTGGATAGTACTTCACATTACAAAGCTGTAAGTTGGGTTGACACAATGTCAATTTTCCATGCTACAAATGCGGCAAAATGTATCTATCGATTGTCGTGCGCGCGTTTCCAGTATCATAAATATAGAAATCGTTCCTGTGAATTCGTTTTTGAAGTCGTATTGAAAATATATCAATTTTAGTAAATCTCAAATTCCAAATTATACGAAATATACGTGTCTTAATCATGAATCAATCATGAATTTCAATGTACATACAGATCGTACATTTTGTGTAAAGCATATTTAAAAAGTGTTAAAAGAAATGGCGATTAAAGAAAAAAGAAACATCGTCAAACAGACGAAGAATATTATTTGAAAACAACAAATATCACGGCGATAACTTCGACGCAAATGTCTCAATGAAATTTGTGGTGCTCTTAAGAAACAGCCCGCATTTATGACGGGTTTATCAAAACAGCGAGAAAAACGATTGGATGTCTTTTGGCTTCAAGCATTCAGCGTCAGGTAATATATGTGGCATCAATCTCGAAATATTCAGAGTAACATTAAAAATTTGAGATAGTTCTATGATTCGCAAAATGGATATGATAGAATTTATCATAAATAATTTTCTTTTTTATGTTTTTTTATGTAGTTTTTTTTATGTTGTATCGTAACTTGAAAATGCCAAAGATAAAAAAACGCAATAATTATTGTAGTTAAAAATTTGTGAACTCCATTCCTTGTTTAGTTTCCTAACTGTACTATTTATTCCTTATGTGGTAAAATAATTTGAAATTTAATTATTAGAAAAATTTGAAAGGATAGTCAAGCATTTGAGTGAATGGTGAATTGCGGAGTTATAAAATGGTTCGACCGTCGAATCCGCGACTTATGGCTCGCGTACTAGATGCAGTGGCAAATCTTGGTAATACGAAAGGTTCATCAGCTCGCGAAGTTCTCAGTTTCATCCGGCACGGCAACGTATCGTCTAAAAATTTAACACTGCAGGTGATATAAAAGTGTTCTTACATTTACATGTATTTGGAATGTTTTTCTTTAACAATTTATTCATTATAGTAAATTGTATATGTGAATTCTCTTATTGTCCAGAAGTTAAAATAAGTTTTCAATGTCCAAATTTTTATAAGAAATTTATTTTATTATTTTAATACAGTATGAACTTTTTATACGAAACGTTAACTTCAAATAAAAAGTTCATAATTTATTAAAATTTTATTGTGTTTTTCTTTTCTGAACATTTCAATTTGAACATTTTAAAAAGCTATCAAATTTTTTTTGGAATAAAAAAGGGAAGAATAATTTCAATTATAAGCAATAATAAAATTTTAAATAATTTAAATGTTTGTATGCTATACTCGATGCATCGCAGGTACAGCGAGCTTTAAAACATGCAGTAAATGCTGGACTTTTACGACATAGGAGTGGTCGTTATAAAACATTGGCTACTTTGAATCCTAATTCTGTCTCCGTCCCACCTGCTAGTAAGGAACCACCGGCTACTAACAATCAAAAAAAAGAAGAAAAAAAATCAAAACTCAATGTCCAACCATCTATCGGCGACATGGAATCTTCTCGTCGAACACAGCAGCGGAAGTACGTCGTAATATTTCTATACTCTACAAATCTGTCCTTTTTCGATTAATTTTAAGTTCAATCTTAAGGACAATAGTTTTTACATGTTTAAATTTTATAAATGATTTATTAAAATGTATTATAAATAATGTTTACAATCTCTCAAGGTTTAACAATAGCTTACTGCCGTAAGAAATCTAATGATAAAATAACTTTATAAAAGCTGGATTCGGGGAAAAAAATGAAAAACTGGAAATAGATTACTGATTCTTAATATTTATAAATATAGGAAAAAAACTACATCACGCCGACGGAGTAGTAGACATCGTAGCAATAAAGCAAAAAGGAAATCCCGACGTTCGCCATACGTTAGACGATCCAATGCTGCTCAGAACCGAAAGGTGTGTCAATTAGAGTTATCGCTATTCGAATAGTTTCGACTACTTTAATAATAATATTTAGTTTTATTATATATTTGAATATATTTTATATGTTATTATATTGCCTTTATTCTTATATGTCTAAAGAATTACAAAATATTTGTAAAGAAAGAGAGAGAGAGAGAGAGAGATAGTAGTATAAATGCTAGGGTATCGTATTACCCTTACATCTTGAAAGGAATCTGGAGTGCATTGTAATAAGAGTAAATGTCTATTGCGCAACATTGACAATAACGAGATCTTAGTTGCTAATGTGAAAAGACAAAATTAAACGTAAAGCCAATATCTTCTGCAAAATATTGAAAAAAAACTATAAAACTACAAAATAATATAATGAAATAAATAACATGTATTATTTTGTATATAACAATATCGAAAACAGTAAAAGAATTATTGATATATATATATTTTATTAGAAAAAAACGTACGAAATACAATTTTAATGTTCATGATGATAACGACGACAGCAAAAGCGTACACACGAGGACGAGGAGTTTGAGGATCAGTCATCCGGACAGTACACCTTGCATGGAAGGGACGATTTGTCCATACCATTCAATCGCAGAACCAAACGTTCAAGAGTATCCAAGCGAGAGCTTGAGCCCGATTTTTCTGATGAGAGCGATTACGATAGTGATGTGAGTCGGAAACGCGTTTCCCGGGGTAATTTTAACTACATTAGAAAAAAATTTATTAAATTAAGAATTATACACTGTTCTTTCTTATTTAATTACACACACACACACACACACACACACACGTAGTTAATAATTTTATGTATAATAAATATGTAAAGTATACAAAAGTGTGTGTGTGTGTGTGTGTGTGTGTGTGTGTGTGCATTTTTTTAGACTATTAACCTCATATCTCTGTATAATTTCTAAACATTAAATTCTTTAGTTTTCAAAATATAGTACCACATTTGCTTGATAAAGCAATATGATCAATGTCACACAAATATGTATATATTTACTTTTTATTTTCTTCACGCAATCATAAATTAAGAGTATTTGTGTAATGTATATTATTATTATTAACATATATTAGCAAATGTAAATAGCAAATATTATTATTATTTTTACTATTAACATATATTTTAACAAATGAATTATTGTGTATATCGAGAACCAAGATGTAAAGAGACGCGCGCGAGATCAAGGGGTAGATCAGCGCCACGAGCTCGAAGTCCGCAACGAACGGTGCAAGCGCGACAGCATCCAATCGAGGAGATCGAAAACGATAGGCAGCAATGTCACGAGAATCACGTATCCATAGAACACAATGTAACGCATCAAGAAATACATAAAGACGTTGAAAGAGTTCGTGAGCCGAACGACAGCAACAGCGGTAGCACTCTGGAGAACTCGAGAGACTGATCACATTCTTCTATTCTTACTATCCCACTTTACATTTGTCAATATATAATCTTCTATTGCAACCATATATCTGTCTATTTTGTTTTCTACTTTTCTGTATTGAAACGTCTTGTTTTGAAAGATAAATTTGTAAACGTTTTAATAATAAGGATAACTTAAAATAAATACGCATGTGTGGTGGAGAATCTTGTGTATTTTATACAGAATACTCACGATAGAATTTCTATCGTGTGTTCAGTGAATTTTCTGACAGAAAAAATAATTAATTTACTAAAAAATATTTTTAAAAAATATTTATTTTAAGAAATTAAAGAAATTAAAAATTTATTAAACCGGCCGTATAAGTCTACAAATTGTTCCGATAAATAGATAAATAAACATTCTAGAAGATTTTTATGGCACAATCAAATATTCTTGCTTCTTCTCGTATTGGAATTGGTATGATTTATGAAGTTCTCCAACGAGATATATAGATCACTGTCTGCATATATTATATTTTGGAGCAATGCTCGTTTATGATCGCGATGCCTTTTCGGCGTATCATCGGCGCTTTCGTTCTCGCCGTTGGAAACCGATAAATGTATGACGGGCAAATACACGAACGGTGAAATACTTGAACAAAGTACGGAAGCTTTTGCCGAGACGGGATACTATCGGGAGCGTCACTTTTTACGGGATTTTTCTCACCACGCTTGAGCGAAGCTTCGAAGCGGCGCATTTTTCAACGTGACTAAAGCTTTCTGATGTTTATCGGTTTAGCCAATGGCGTTTTATCCTTGCTAGCAAAGTTTTCCACGGCGGACACGGCAGTTTGCCTCTCATATTCGTTTGTTCGCTCTCTGTACGGGACGTTACCTAAGTTTGCTCGGATTTTTATTTGTCTGCAAAGTTTTCTAGAAAGCATTACTTTACTGGTATATTTATTTTTTTATTGTACACCGAGTAATATCAAAACAAGTCATTGTTTAATTTGATGCACTTGCATACAACTTAGTACAACTTATTAGTTGTACTAAGTTGTATACTTGTTCTAATAATATGTAGTTGTATTTAATAATTATATACTGAAATTATGTAGAGAGAAAAAAAATCAAGTGTATATATACATATATAAATCATATATTTACAGAAAAAATTAATTTATGGAAATTGTAGATAAAGCAATTATTCCATTTTCAGATTTACAAATTCATCAAATGCAAGTATCACACTCTTTTATGTTAAATAAGATTCAAATCAAGTAATTACATTTCATGTCATTTTTCATTCATTTTTTGAGATTTATGAACATTTCAGATATAGAAGATTTTGGTTTTTCCATGTTAAATACTTCTAGTTTTCACACCCTATCTCTCGCTTATCAAATAAATTTCATTAAAGTATGCTTCAACGCGTCGCGCTCACAAATGTGTGCGCTTCCGTTATTTGCTTGAGTGACGGCTAAAAGTGAAATAAGTAGATTATAACATAATGAATAATTAATAAGAGAGAATAATATGTAATGAAAATATACGTTTATATTAGAATATTGTATCATAAATGAAAGCCATTTATATGAAAATAGTTTGTATAATTTTTTTGTGAAAAGATTAATATTTTGTCAAGTTCGAAAAATAAATTCTCTGAGAAAGATCGATAAGGTCTTAAAATCCATTGCATACATATCTACGAGATAATTTTTTATTACAAAACATAAACATCCTTTATTTTATTGAATTAAAACAAATTAACTATTAAATAAATTTGAAATTTTTAATGTCTTAGTAATAATTACTGCTATCAAGTGATCAAAATATTTTTATTTAAGTTTTTATTTTTTAAAAATTATTGAAAATATAAAGTAAAAATTTATTTTATAATAATAGTATAGATATTTATATTCACGAAATTTTGTGTGATCAAGTTTCATTAAAATTTTAATATAATAAGAAGGATAAAGTTAAAAAGAAAATGCAAGTATATAAGGGAATAAATATTAATAATTTATATATTATTAAAAGGAGAGAGACTATATTTCTAAATGTCTGAATAAAAGTTTATAAATTTTGTAGGTTATTGCAAATGTTTAATTGAGAAGATCATATTTTTAACATTTTCAAATGAAATCGTACAAATCAAAACGTAGATACTTTAGTTAGTTTAGTTACTTTAGTATACTTAAAAAAAATATATATATAAAAAAATATATATATAAAAATATATATATATATTAATTTAAATTATCAACATTTTTAATTAAGATTTAGATAAGTTAATTTTAAATTGTTTAAAAACTTACCAAGCGCACATGTTTGAGCCGTTGACGTATTGAAAATTTTGCGACATGATGATCTCGATATTCTCGGAATTACTCAAAATGCGTTAGATAAAATAAATGTTAGATGAAATTGTTTCTAGCTAATGTTTTTATTTTGATCATTACCACACTAAGACATGATGAAGAATTCCGTTGCATGGTCTTGATCGCATAAGGCATTTAAAGATCGCGAGAAGCACGTGGCGATGCCACAACGCGGACTGACTGCTCCAAGCAGGACAGCTGAACGAAGGGTAGAAACGCCGCGTTTTGCGCCCTCCGCTGTCAACCCCCACCAGTTTGCGCGTCTTTCTTCATACTTTTAATCGTTATATTTTATAATTTCTATTATATTTAATAAAACTAAAATTTTCTGTTATTGAAGCTAGTGTATTGATTTAGTGTATTGTGTTGATTAAATTTTGATGACTTTTATTTTTTTTAGTACTATACATATATCTATTTTTGAATCTATAAGATTCAAAAATATATGTATGTATAGTACTAAAAAAAAAACTTCATTTCTAGTAATGTTAGTTTGTTAATTAATGTTAGTTGAAAGTATTTATAAAATACTGATATTTTAATAAATACCAAGCAAAATCCTAATAATATTACAAATTTATTTATTTTGCTTCTATATCTCATCTATCTAATTCTTTATAAATTTATAATACTTTATAAATTAAATTATTAAGTCGTTATTTTAAATTAATCCTAAATTAATTACTATATTTCTCTCAATTGTAAAGAAAATGCGAAAAAAGTGTTAAATGATATATGATCTTTAATGTGATTCTGCTACAGAATTTACTTTTAAGTAATCAATCAATTGAAAGTATTTGATCACATTTTTGTGATCGAATGCAGAACTCATTTTACGATATTACATTTTATCGTGACACAGAACTTTGCTTTTGTTCTTAAGGATGTATAAGGGATTCGCATGATTCTCCACTCTTCCCAAATTTTTTAATTTTTTTTTTATGTCGTTACTTGATAACAATATCTTTGATGCATGTGCCGAATTCATTATAGTTAATTTCATACAAATTACAGTTATATATGGCACACACAATTTCAAATTCTTTAATTTCTTCACAGTTAATTTTCAAATTAACTCTAATATACAAATAAATATAAAAAAGAAAGATTGGATTTGGATGTGATTTAAATTTAACAATGTACATTCTTTAGTAATTAAATAAAACAAACATGAAAATTTTAGGTAACCATGTAATTATGTAATCATGTAAAAATAAAAATAGTTTTGCTTGGCACGGATGTTTCTACGAAGTCCGTAAGAACAGAATGAAAAAAGATTATCTAAGATTAATAGTCTCTTTCCTAAGAAAAACAAGGATATCCTATCTGTAAGACATCTTGGAGCAACATACACAGATAGTATAAGTTTGTATGCGAATAAATTTGTATAGAAAATGAATTACGTCCCCGACTTGTCGGAAACATGTCGAACATTACGGTTACTTGTTGTCTGTCGGAAATATCAGCGATGCCGATTTTTAATATACTATTGGTCAGATTGACACATATCAATGATTGGAATTACGAATCCATTTCTCGTCACCATAAATTTTCTAGCAGCACAAAAACTATTTCGAATTTATCATGATACGTACATGTTTCTTTATGTTTTATGTGTCCAAATAAGATTTATTTTATATAAATTAAATTAGAATTAAATTAGAATAAGTTTATAAAAAGTATATAAAATATGATAGTATATATATATATATATATATATATATATATATATAAAATCAATACCAATAAATAACGTTTATGTTGTATTTTTAATTAAAAATTCAATTAAAGACATTTTCAATATTAGAGATTGATGTTATATTTATAAATTTTGGAAAAATATATTATTTTCTTATATTTTTAATATATTATTATATTATATTATATTTTACATATGTATGCTATAGTATTTAGTCATTTATAAGAATAAAATTAAATAAATATAAAGAAAATTTTATATTATATATATATATATATATATATATTCTATAATTATAAAAAAAATTAAAATTTATTACACATTAACTTCCGCTTTGATTTTTGTATATCTTCTTGACAATAAGATTAGATTTAATCTGTCAGAGTTAACATGAAGTTTCTGATGAGATAATGGCGACAAGATAACGAAGCGAGAGTTTATATCAAGGCTTTATATCAAGATTTTAACAAAAGTGTATGCCATTCGTTCTCGTAGAATGACTATTGCGAGACTTATGGTAAAGCTGCGCACGTCGTCCCGGTAGGATCAGAATTTTCACAACGGGATATCCTTGCGTATCCTTATAAAGTGCACATATTACATACATATTTTTCTGTCGTTCTGTATCTCGAACAATTTCTACAACGAATGGAAGACATTTTCTGAATCACGAATGTAAATGTTAAATATATTGTTTGGTGCGAAACGGACACTTGCTCGCAAAAATATACTATGTACATAAGCACGTAGAGTATTTATTATTTTAAATTATTTTACACAATTATCGTTTTTATGTTTTTAATTTATAAAATGAATGTATTTCAGGTATAAATCCCTTTTTTCATTTCCTGATCTTTTGTGAAAAATTTATTACAAATGGCACAATGTTAATTATGTACATATATTAAAATTCGATTATACGAGTATTTATTACATTTTATTTTTGTTGGGATAATTTTATATTGAACTCCTTGCTAACGCCGATTGCGATCCAAGCTTCGATTATCACGACAACAGATTTTATAACGGTAAATTTTCGATGTGTGAAGATCGTACCGGACGCGATTTAATTGCGTGTCAATCTTTCATGAGCGAGGGTCCTCGAACTCACGGACTTCATTGCAAAGCGACGTGTTGCACGTATGTGCACGTTTCAATTCATCATATCACAAGTGGATCCCAAACGATTAAATGTGTTCTCGATTGCGAAAGAAATGCAAAAAAGCTTCAAAAGAAATACAAAGGCATTTTTCACTCGTTTGTTATCATTATACGATAACGAAATATTTGCTATACTAAAAAATGCGATCATACATTAATGTCCTATTTCAAAAATAATTTCAAGACTATTAATGTTATCTTATTTTAAAAAAAAACTTTATATTTTATATAAAGTTTAATTATAATATATTATACAAATGTATGATTTTTGAAATCCAATTATGTTATTCTTATATAAGTTAAATCAGTATAAGAGACGTATGTTAATGTACAATACTACACAGTGACATAGTAAACTTTTATTATCAAAGTTGTCAAAATGTAAAAGACCAAAATTTGAAGTATAATTGAAGCAATCTATTAACAACATTTCCATTTGCAATTTGACTTGAGTTTAAAACGTTCCGTTTCTAAACGAGAATGTCACGAAGATGTTTCGCGACATCCGGTCACGACGTTTCTGTGATCGTAGCGAATCTCGACTGGTATCTATTTAAAATCGGAAACTCATAAAAAATCGATGTAGACTAGCTGAGACAATCGTGAGCTTTCGTCATCGAAGGTGTTTTCGATCGAACCAGATCTACTAGTGAAACTTGCAATTTCCGGCACTCCAAACAGGATGCGCAATACATTCTGCGTTTCCCGATACGCGAAATTCATTTTGTCTCGCTATATGTACAGAATCTGAAAACCAAACTTAATTTTAATGGTAGATTCTTTAAGTAATTTTAAATAGTATATATCCTTTTTTTAAATCCTTTTTTTAATATATAATTTTTAAAACATAAACTTAATTAAAATAACGAAATAATGTTTTAATAAATAATTAAGAATAAAATTGTGCTCACATAAATTCGATAAAATATATTTTACCAAATTTTCGTACAAGGTTGATTATCAAATGACTCTATCAAATATTTATCTCGTATATTTAGTTTAAAGAATTTTATATTATAAGTATTATTTTGTATTATAAGTATTATTTTACATCTATAATCTACATATATTTGTATTTATATATGTATAAATAATGTATGTTAATATAAGGCATTAAGATTTAATCAACAAGATTAGATCGCAGACATATGTTCCCCATCTAATAGTATTTTGTTTTAAAACTTGCAAATTTGCACGTAAAACGAAAAGTAGATCATATCATATATCGAACTTGAGAAAACAGAACTTTCTGCACCAAGATGCAATAGTATCACATTTCTCAGGTTTCTCTCCGAAACTTGAGAATACCTCCCTTTTCACGAATCGTACCTCGGAATCGTATCATGTCTCGGACGACAATACCAATCTCGACTGGCAGTATAATAATACAACTTGAGGCAAAGAAGTAAGCAAAGCAGCGCATACGGAAAAAGACATCTTTGATTTGTCATTATATGATCATCTCTCATTTTCTGATTTACTAAATATTTTATAACTATAATTTGTGTTAATAATTATTTGCTATATAATTATTTGCAATATTCTTGCCATAAAATGTTTTGTATATTTCATATTGTCTTTCTCTCTCTCTCTCTCTCTCTAAACAATTAGTCAAACATAATTACATCAAAATTCCAACTAGTACAGATTATACACTTCGTGGCAACTTAACTCGCAGCTCTCCATAATTCGTGTGTGTTTGTCCGTAATCCACCTATAATCCTATAAACAAACCACGTAGATCTTTAATCCCACGTTCGTGAACAGAAATCTCCACGCTATCGTATCCGAATCTAATCTCCACAAGTCACCCGTTTCTTATTCTCATTATACCACTGTAGCTCGTCGCAGTCGAATAACTCGTGCTCTTTTACTGCCATTAATTACTTTTTCTATTTCTTCTAACTATCTTACAGCCTTTATGAATATAAAAATTACATATTATTATAGAAAGAATGAGTTATTAGTCATTAGAAGACTTTAATAAAAAAAAAAAAAAAAAATTTATAAACATTTCTTTCAATCTAAATGGATTTTAGATATTGTAACGTAGATGACTGCAAAAACAGCTGTGATTGATTACATGGAATTTAACACAAATTTAATTAAAACAGAATTATGTACTTTGCACCATGATATAGTAAATGATATTAAAAAACATATTAAATAGAATAAATGTTATGCTAAATACATTCCATTTCTGGTTTTGTTTCTCGTAAACGAGCATCATCGTGTCACGTGTGATTAAAATGGACATGCAAACTCGTGCAAGTTTTTTGCGGAAACAGTCTCATATGTTTTTTCTTTTTTGTCATATCTCGCATCGTATGTGAGATCTCTCCGGAGAAAAGTTTTGTTGCACTTTCTGTTGGCTTGCAAAGAGAAGTGAAAATTACTAAACAGGAAATTTTCACAAAATGTATAACAAGTGTAATAAGTAGATAAAAACGCACTTGCAACTATTCTGTTAGTGATTCTTCCTGACAAATTATTCTTAAATTAATTACGTACTTCTTAAATTAATTACATAGACATACAAACACACACATATAAAACGGTTTCTTATTTTTGTTTGTTCTACTTTTAATCGCAACAACATTTTATAAATATCAAATATTTAAATATTAATATGAATTTATCATAGTTTCTATAATAAATCTCTTTTCATATCTCCATCATATTTGATAGAGAAAGAAATTAATAGGATTGAGTAAATCGTTTCTCGGAAATCATGCTCAAGAGCTCGATTTATAACATGTTTTTCCCTGTTTTTTTTCATTTGTTTTAAAGAGCGTATATCTTTTATTTATTATTAAACACCAGCAAGACTAGATTTTTCTAATTAAATACGCATGCATTACGACGTATCAAATTTATGTAATATACTTCGTGTGACACATTATTCACTAAATTTGCTAAAGCTGTCCAACTTTTGCTTAATTTTAAAAATAATTATTTATTTTAATAAGAGAAAATAAATTGTAAATAGTATCACATTTATACATGTTATCAATATATTCAGCACACACATTAACGACTATAATAATTTAAAATATAAAAAGTAGATAATATCAACATAGAGCAAAATCAATATACATATATTGACAAGAAAATAACAATTTGAAATGATGATCGGATGTAAATGGATGGTCGATTGGAGCAAACAACGAGATTGATCGGTGCCAATGAAGTGTAGTGCATCGTTAACTCAAATCTTATTCGTCAAATATTCTTATTATTATTATTAGTATTATTATTATTACGTGTTATTATTATCGTATCTTATAATAATTAAATGTTTTTTTTGTCGCGAATAACACGCAATTGATCTCGAACGTATTATAATAAAAATGTTCTATAATTCCCTTAAATACTTCTTCTTTTTACTTCTGGTTTCTTCTAAAATAAAATTAAAAAAGAGATAAAGTCGTGGGTTCTTTCGTATTCGTGAGCCTAATATTTCTTATCCTGTGCTACCACACAGATACGTCCCTGGAATGCAAGCCGTAAGTGAAACGTAAGCGAACAAGAGTGGGAAGTGGAGCGAAAACGAGTTAGAAGTGGAACTCACTACGAAGGACACTTCAGGGCAGCACCATCAGCAATTTTCAAAATCTTTTCTTGCCAACCACTATCATTGGTACGTCGTTTTGACCTCCGTCGCCGTGTACCGCGACCTCCGTCGCCGTGTATCTTTTATTCAAAATTTTGTCGATAACCCACATTTAGTATCGTCCCGTTTTCGTTCGTAAGAACTCAACCTTGCTATGTAAACTTGTCGCAGGATGAAATTTGTTTCGACATGATATTCAATGACTACCCGGTAGTAATCCAGATAAAGCTTTATATTAAATATAAACAGGAAATAGAAGATTAGTTCAGTTGAATTTAATATTTGAAAGATTTGGTTTGTTCTCTACGTGGCACCAATTCTTTGATTAATAATTTCAATTTAATAAAAATGTTGTCATCATTTTCACACTTTTCGACATTTACTATGCTAACTGAAAAATGTGGTTGATCATAACGTGTGTTATTCTTCCCTATAATTTTAAATCTCATTCGCTTGTCCTGTGGTTTCCTTTGATTTCTCACAAAATTTTTTAAATGAAACTAAGAGTAAAATTATTTCATACGCTTATATATATGCACAAGTGATCACATCTATATAAGATGAAAGTGAGAATTTCTGCCACGTAAAACGACATTCTACACATTGATAGGAGCAGACCGTAGTTGGTCGAGCTAACAAGTTTGCTAATCCTTTGGTAAAAGGACGTCTCCTCCTAGCGATCCGTATCTCTTGTATTATCCCATTAATCTTGTTTAAGTTTACATACTAGCGTAAGGAGATACTCGGGATTAGATCAAGTTAATTACTTGAAGAAATATATATAAATTCTACGCTTTAACGTGTTACGTTACATTACAAAATCATCAAATATATACAGGAATCCCAGAAAAACCGGATGTCCTTTTACTGACGGATTTTGTAGAACATTCCAGATGAAAATTCTTACGTAAAAATATCGAGGTTACAATAGTATATAAATAAGAAGCACTTATAATTGATCAGTTTGAGTGAATTTGCGCTCAGGCATGATGCATCACACACAAGTGAAGGTTCCTTTATACGTTGACTCAATATTTAGATATGACGTGATTCCGCATATGACAAGAAAATTACCTTGAAACTTTGTCTTACTTATATGTGATTGTTTAATTTACCATACATAAAGATTAATATCAGCATCACGTAATCAATACATCGAACTTTGAAATTTGAACTGAAATGAGTCATAAGCATGACCTTTCTCGTAAGTATATTCACATGATAATGTCGATTAAACAATTGATTTTTTTTTATACTATAGTTTTTTATATTTCTATAATAAACTAGCAAATATATACACACTATATAATGAGTACAGTTTTCTACGTCAATAATTTCAGCAGATTGAATATGTAAAATCGCTGAAGTTTCCAAAAATGTTTTGATTATTTAATACATATTTTTAATACATAAAAATTGGATAAAATAACACATAACACATAGTTACTTATTGAGTGAAATTACATGTATTTTCTTTATCTAATATCTAAATATAATATTATTAACAAATTTATGTGGAGTTATAAAAGTAAAAATAATAAAATTAAAAATAGTTAAAAAATTTAAATAATTTATTTTGGTTAGTTGATAATAATAATCTTCTTTACTTTAAAAGGGGAATATCTGTCGAATATAACTTGCAGCAAATTTCTGAATAAAATGTTAACAGATTGTGCTTTACGTAACACGCAATAATATTCTTTCTTCCATTATATTTTCAACAAGACGTTATTATCTACATTGTGTACATTGTGTAGACAATGCGATTGCAAAAATATTAGTAAAAGCAATCTTACTATTTTTGCATATATAATTTTTATAGTCGATATTGACGTGAAGATAACTTTCGCTGGTAGCATTCCACGTTGTAAACACCATATTTAAGCGAATTTTAAGCAAGCTAATTTACTAGTTTTAAGTGTTTATAATTCAGAAACTATTATAGCTTTCTTTTAATATTAATCTTTTAATATTAATTTTCTAAAAATAATCTCTTATTCTGTCTTCAAGCGTTGTTACAATCTTTATATATTTTATATAAAATACAATCTTTATATAATCTTTATATTAAATTTAGTGATAATATATATAATTATTTTTCTAAACGGAAAGTGTAAAGTCTCCAATTGATATACTGGATGAATTTGAACCGGATGAATTTGATTGGTATCGGCAAACGTAATTGGTGAGGGTAAGTGTTTAAAGGGAACTGGAGTAATTCAGCCAATCGACAGTTACGCAGAAGATTTTCATCGAGATGGATCGTTGGATAGGAAAAGTCGCGATGATCACTGGGGCAAGTGCCGGAATAGGTGCGCAAATTACGAGAGCACTCGCGAAGAATGGAATGAAAGTGATCGCTGTAGCGAGGAGATTGGAAAAACTGGAGGAATTGGCAAAAAGTATTAAACATGAGTTTAAGGCTGAAGTGTATGCGATGCAATGCGACATTCGACAAGAAGAGAAAATTCTCAAAGTGTTCAAGTGGGCGGAAGAAAGATTAGGTGGTATTGATGTAATGATTAACAACGCCGCAATAAATTCGTCCGAAACGATTATAGGTATTGCCAAATTGTGATCTTCTTTTTATTCTTTCTTTTTCTTCAATGTGATATAATCATAGACATAGTATATGTAGACTGCTCATTCTCCATTTCTCCTATGATACAAAATTGACCAGAAAATAGAAAGAGACAACTCTGAATGATGTCCGTTCGTTCCTTTTCTTTCCCTCGATTGCTAGACAAAGACAGAGCGGATACAAGGTACAGTCTCTGTCTGTTGTCAGGGTCAAGCCCCAGGCCAAATGAGCAATCTATATATATTATGTCTATAAATATAATACACAAACAATTTTTTAAATAACAATCTATAAGATGTTTTAAATCTGCTAGATTCACTTGTATAAGATCGAGGCGTCTTATCATAACATTTTAATTATACAAATATTTAAAATTGACATTATGTAAGAAATAAGCTACCTATATTATTTGTTACTTTTTGTTAAAAGAGGGATCGACAAAGACATATCGCGAGATTATGGACGTAATGTGATCGCAACAAATGTGATCGCAACAGCAATTTGTGCACGGGAATTAGTACAGTCTATCAAAAAACGAAAAGTATCGGGTCATATCATTAATATTAGTAGGTAAGATGTGGAAATAAATGTAATTGAAATAAATATTAGAACTTTAATTTACCATGATTAGCAAAAGTATTTATACACCGATTACTTATACTAACAATAAAAACATTTTATAATTTCAATTTACTGATAAATTTAATAAAAACCAAATTGATTATATGTGCATGCAAATATTCTCATTCTTTTTGTCATCGCTGTCTAAGATGCAAGATTTAAAGTTATTAATTAGTTTATACTACACATAAGAGTGTGTAATACTCACTAATACTGTTTACTGTGATAAAATTATTTTATATGTGTTTCGCGCTAAACGAAAATATTTAAACCATTTAGCAATATAATGCAATATATTATATAGTATGTGCAATTTTTTCAATCTCTTTTTTACACAATTACAATCTTATTAGATTAGATAATGGGTATATTTTTAACAATCCTCCAAATTCTTAAATTTATAAATAAGGATCGAGTTTATCTTTTGGTACTGATAACCATCACATTTTTGGTTCATTTACAGTGTAGCAGGACATAATGCTCAACAAGTTACTGTGCCAGTGAGTATATATTGCGCCAGTAAATTTGCTATCACTGGCATGGCAGCGAGTTTACGCAATGAGTTAATGAATGCAAATCTCGATGTAAAAGTCACGGTACATATACAAACTTTAAATTTGTTAATGCAAAAGCAATTAGTGAAAAACATAACAAAATAGATTTATTATTATGAATTATTTCACTAATAATTTATATAATTTGCACTAAGTTATAAGTAATAATCTATCTATCTTGAATATTTTAATGATATTTTTAATGATTTTAATACTTTTTCTCAGTGTTGTAAGACAGATTTGCAATAATAACAATAATGATTTTAGTCTAGTAATGATTACCAGCTTTATGTGCTGTAAAGACTGTAAAATGGAAACATAATAATAATAGAGTGATGATGTATTTTGAAATGTTCAATAAGATATTTTTGTAAACAGAACATCAGCCCCGGCGCGGTGAATACACCTATGTTAACGGAAACTTTAGGCTTATCTGATGTTATCTCGAACAACCTTTTGCCAGTTTTGAAAAGCGAGGATGTTGCAGATGCAGTAGTTCATGTCTTGAGTACACCGCCCCACGTAGAGGTGATTACTAAACAGATGTAATAACTTTGATACTTTTTATATACTTACAGTTACAAATTCTCTTGATTACAAATCTGTAAGAAGTTCAAGTTTATAACTCATATTACATTTTAAGTGTGCCAGTAAAATATTTTTAGAATGTCATTTTAAAACTAGAATTTTCTGGGTGAAAATTAATTTCTAAATTAAATATCACGTCATATTAAATACGCAACTATAGCTTGTTTATTTCAGATATCGGAAGTTATACTGACAGTACATAAAACTCACCTTGGAGAATGCTAACGGTTTATTTTTAATATATAATTTCTAATTAGCCATATTTTCTAATTAGCCATATTTTACATCACAAGTCAAAAGAAATTCTCACTTTTTATTACATTTTCGAAAAATAAAGATGAATAATGAGATTGAAAAAATAGAAATTTTTATATTTATATATAAATTGTTTCACAATTGTCGTAACATATATTCCATTCATTATAAATAATTTAAAAAAATACAAGTTAATGTATTTATCATAATTTTAATGTCGATTAATTAGTTTTTGTAAAATTGTATTAGAAAAATTAACCAAGTCGATCAAAAAAAGTTCTTCATTATGTTACTTAGAAAATTAAGTTGATATTTTGTTTGTTTGTTTATGTAACAAGTATTTAATAAATTATAAAAAGATCATGATTTAAAAAATTATAATTCTTATATTCTCACAATAATACACACACACACACACACACACACACACACACACACACATATATATATATATATATATATATATTTATTTATTAAACTAAATCGATAGTGTTTAAGTATCGAGTATTTTTATTTCTTTGTAGAGTTACAAAGAAGTACAATGCTAATTACATACGTGACGCATTTTTGTAATATATTAATATATTTCTCGTTATACGTTTACATCACATCGAATGGACATGGTGCTCAAGTTATCGGTTATATACACACTGTTGTAATAAATTGTGCTGGAAAATAAACCGAGAATGTACAATTGTAATCTGCGGTGACACATTTAGAAACGATTAGTATTAATTTAATAATAAGATGGCGTGAACACATCGTCTACTGATTTACAATAATCGATTAACAAGATTAGTATACAGACGTACTAATCTGAGAGAAAAGAGACTTAAGAAAAAAATTTACGTGTGCATTTTTACCTTAAGAATTAGTAGTATTGGTCAAGTAGTGTTGAAACACCTTTATCATCTCGAGTGATACGCGAAATTTTTGTTCGTCTCGTCGACCTACTCAATTAACTAATCATTTGGTTATACTAAACATATTTGAAAAGTGTTTTGTCTCAAAGGGTAAACGTGCATGCGAAACTGTTAAATGTCAGCGCCGCTTTATTTATTCTTTTTCCCCTTCCCTCTTTTTCTTAATTTAAATTATCTCATATTATCGTGTGTAAGGAAAGGCCAGTGTTAGAGAATTCTAAACGATGAAATGACCGAGTCACGTGAATAAATAAACGCAGTATATCCAACACAGAATAATTTTAACCTACGATCTTTCGAATTTAATGCATTTCGTCTTTCATTTATTGAGAGCGACACGCGAATTTAAATAACATCTTTATGACCGATTTTATTTACGTGACTGGTCAAAAATTCTCTCAATACAATCATGCTTTTAATGTATTTTAATTCTATCACGCGTTTTGGCCCCTCGTCCCGCTGCAAAACAAAATTCAATTATACACGTTCGGCGCAAAGCCGAAATGCATTGATTAACATCGGATTCTTACAAAATAACTAAGCTAACTTTACTGCTAATAATATGTATTTGTATCCTTGAAATAAAAAATAAAGCAAAGTTTTAAGTAGAACAAATTTTACGTAAAAATCCGAATTTTGATTAAAAAATATTCGAATTTATATTAAAAAATATAATATGTTAAAGAAATTGAATATAAAATAAGGTTTAATTGAGCATAGCAGTTAATTTTTTTAATTTGCTCGGGTCTTTTCCGAGCCTTCTATGCTAAGTTTTTGATTTAGTTGATTTAATCAGGTTACGTCACAAGATGACGATAAGGAGAAGATAAGCTTTATCTATTATATTATATTAATAGCACGAATCTGTTTTATAGTAACGCGAATTCATGCGTACGCGACCGAATAACGGAAATTAAATAAATACAGGACGGATATGTTCAATCTCGAAATAGTGAGATTATTCTATACATCTATATATCGATATATGTATATAATATCTCTGTGACGATAAATATTCCTTAAAGAATCTTACTTCTGTGTTTCTGTTTTTACACACACACACACCCCGATACCTCCTCACGGATACGCTCACTCGCTCGCTTTCTTCACTCACTCACTCTCCTGCTCGCTCACTCGCTCTCTCGCTCTCTCTCTCTCTCTCTCTCTCTCTCTCTCTCTCTCTCTCTGCCTCTCTCTCTCTCTCTCTCTCTCTCTCTCTCTCTCTCTCTCTCTCTCTCTCTCTCTCTCCTCCTCCTCTCTCTCTCTCTCTCTCTCTCTCTCTCTCTCTCTCTCCTCCCTCCTCCTCTCTGTCTCTCCTTCTCTCTCTCCTCCCCCCTCTCTCTCCTATCGCTTCTATATGCATCTTTTTGCTGCCACTTTTATACATACATACATACATGCATACCATACATGCATAATATATATATGTATATATATATATATATATATGTAATAATGTATATAGCGGTTTCTTCATAGAGTCTTATCTCGAATTATTGCCACGTACACAGAATCGGATTTACTTTCGGTAGATACTTTTTCATTTATCGTTTATTATAAAATTATATATGTATAATAAAGAAATAAACAAATTAGACATCTTTTTATATAAAAGTTGATTCTAGAAACAAAAGTTAAATTACTCTACTTCTTCTTATGATTTAACTAATATGTGGTACGAGCTTCTAACAATAAGTAACGAATTACTAAGTGCGAAATATATATAAATACAAAACAAAAATTATATAAAATAATAATAAAATAAAATTAAAAGTCAGTAGAAACAATATTTTTTTATACGATAAAAAGTAAAAAAAGGCAAAAGATTATAAATCTTTTATTGCACCAAAGTATCCGATTCCTTTACGCGTATGATAATAGATGATAATGACGTGCATTGATATAATGGTAACTGTATCAAGAATTATATCAAGAATTTATGAGTTTTGTAACACGCATTCGTTCATGGATATGTTTAATTACAAAATAATTACCGACGTGTGCATCGCTAACGTGCGCTAACATGTACATTCTATAGCTGCGATATCACGAGGAATTCAACAAAATAACGTTTTCTATCTGTTTCTTTTGTATATGTACATATACATATGTACATATATATGTATATATACACGGAAGTATATGTACGTAGTATGCATAATACGTTAACCGTATTTTGTTATTTTTCTTTATACATTACATAATACACACACATTAAAGCTGAACCAGACGTGTATACGAATACACATTTAACAAACGGTATGTACAAGGATACTTCGCTTCTATAGATTTTTTGCTGCTATTTTTAATAAATATGTAAACAAGAGAGATCAATATTCTCAAATTTTTAAGCAGCACAAGCAATGTTTTGCACTCTACATTTACAAGATCGCATTAAAAACTTCAGGCTCCGATTATTCGCAAAGAATCTGTTTTTTGTTAATAAAAATAAATAAAAAAATTGCAAAAGAATGTAATGTCTTGTGCAATAGTCATATTCTTGTGCAGTACATGTTTGTAAATAGTTAAAAAAAACTGCATTAAGTTGATGAGATTCTTCTATCCAATATTCAATAAATATAAGTTTTGTCATTGATAATTATAATGTTGACATACTTACTTCTCAAAAATATCGAAGTAAAAGAAAATAGCCACTGTAAATTGCAGTTGTAATATTATGCATGCCAAACATTTTATATTGTAATTTGCGTCATTAGACATTTTTAAGTTTTAGTTATTAAAAAAATATTGGTTATAAATATATAAATATACTCTTTAAAAAATATATAATTTAATTATATCACTCGATATAAAAAAACTGGTAGCCTCGATGGATTAAATAACATTTACTTATGTAGCGCGTTAAAAGGAATAAATGAACTTCTTGAAATGAACGTCTTCTAATAAATTCTTAAACTTGTTAATATCAGCAAATATATAGTTTCTCTCTTTTACCACTCGATTTATGTTTTGAGGATATTGTTTTCTTGTGCAAAATTGCCTTCCGCAATAATGTGATTTTAGACCCTGCTGTTATATCAATTCTTATTCATTAATTCGTTTCTCATCAATTAAAAAAATAAGAAAAAAACAAATAATTCACATACATTATTTACAAATTTATACCATGATCCATTATTAATATTGCTATCAATTTTATCAATTCATCGTGTATTATATACTAGATGTTTGTTTATAAATAATTTGGAAAAATTTTAAGATGTCATTATCGATCGTAAATATTTCACTTAAAAATCAGAAACTTTCAAAAGTAGATCTTAAGGAGCCTTTGAAATGGACAAAAAATGACAATCATTGCAACATTGACGGTGATTATTTTGAGGAGTGTTGAAAATTAATATAATGAGATCAAATAGTATTATATATGGAATAGTAAAAAACAATAGTTAAGATATACTCTATAAATATTCTATACAAATAGCAAGACAATACATGATTTGGAACTTTGGTGTCAATCTAAAAATTATTCTTCAACATAATTCAACATAATTTATGTACCTGTGTATTTTTGTGTGTGTGTGTGTGTATATATGTATATATATATATGTCGTTATTTCCACTCATCTAATGTTCGTATGTCTATTTGTACTACCGAATGACGCTTGGCTATCATTCGTAAGCGTAATAAGAAATCCGTAAACTTATAATAGATGCCATCCAATACAATCACTTCCTCGTAATCTAAAATTACAGAGACTCTTGAAAAATATAATCGTCCGATATATTTTTCATTCTTCGGTTGAAACTTGCGTGCTCCCACCCTCCTCGCGATTACTGCTGGTCTTTTGTTCTTGTTCCTTTTGTGCTTTAACTTCTGCATCTGTAATGATAAAACCATTCATTGCAATTCGTTAATCTTATAAAAGTGATTTTGTTAGCTGTCCGTAATGGCAAAGTATAATAAATAACATTTTTATAATTATGACGTCCGCATGGAATGGGGGAATTCCAGGTTCGAATCCTGGCTGAGGTAATATTTTTCGCAATAAATTATTTATCTGAATAGGGTGGGGGTCTTATTAGCACCAACATTTGAAATCATGTTAATTCTAAATTGGTGATTTACTTGCGTTTTAAAGTTCAACTGTGTCGGTGCGCATCTTATTTAATTATTTACTGCGTTTACGCAGGTCATTGATTGGCCATCAAAGATTTAGGTTTGACCGTCTTGGCATTTTAAATTTATTTTTTACTATTATGTAATTTACGGTCATGAAGAATATAATATTTGTTTCATAATTATGTTAAAAAGTTATTAACTCTATTTATAAATAATTAAATAATATCTAAATTTAACTGTGATGACATGCCTTGGATTGCTTGTTCTTTCCAGATTTTTTTATTCTCTGCAAGACACGAGATCCAAGGTTTGCCAATCTTAAACCTCCTATTTTCTCCTCCCGAACCTGCAACATCATTATTAAATAACTGTTAATTGATCTGTGTAGAATAACCAATTCATAATTAAACCAATATCTATTTTAACAAATAAAAATTTCAAAGATATACTATCATTTAAAATTAAATTACAAGTAACGTACCGCTAAAAAGTCTTACCATTGCTAGATTCGTCCGCAATATCCTTGACATTGAGCGGCGCGAGAACAGTTTCCAGCATGTCACTGCATACCTGCATGCTAGGCTCGACAATGAATTCTATGAATCCTATTTGAGATTCAGCTACCAACGTATTATTGCGGTCACATAAAGGAGAAAATGGTAATCCAAGCTCTCTCTCTTTATCACCTTGTCTGAAGAATTCTTCAAGAAGTTGCATCGTCCATCTGTGGATTGTAAGAGAATTACAAAATCGTCATGTATTTATTATGTATTATTATATTTATTATTATGTATATATACATATATTGTTTTGCTTTTATTTTTATTAGAATATAGATCAATAGAAAAAAATATCTTTATTACAGTTTTTCAATTTTATCTTAATTTTTTAAATTAACTTTAAATTAACTTTAAAAATATATATAAAAATTTTGTAAAAACTATTTCTCTCTATAATAATTTCTATTCCATGTTTTACCAAAATTAAACAACAATAAATATCATTAACATTTTTTCTGAATAAAAATCTTCACCTATGGTGAAGATCCCATCTTTTGGCAGGATGCGAAATATCGCAACAATGGAGGACCAAGCTAACGGCTTTACTCTTATCCACGCTTGGTTCTGCCAAACTTAGTAAATTTTTCATATTTTTTAGCTGTTGAAAATGAAAACTCATGTCGGTAGCAAGAACCATGTCAATCACGAGCGATCGAAATTCTCGAAATTCCTCTCTCGACAAATTCTGCAGTATATTACAATCATCTTCTCTGAGTATCCTAAAATATACAATATATTAAAGAACATTAGCATATCATCATATAAAATATTAATTCCACTACTATAACAGTCTACAGTACAGTCTAAATTTTAATTGTGTTTTTCGAAATAAATTTTTTTCATTTCATTCATTCATTTTTTCGAAATAAAAAAATACAAAAAATAATCATTTAAATAGAAAAAGGTTTCAAAAAAAAGAAAGAAAAAGAAGAAATAGAAAAATTAATTGTTGATAAGTAATAGAAATTGTAAAGAGTAATTTAATTTTATTAACTTGTGTATTGTGTAACAAATATCGCACAATTTTTAACTTTAATATTTATATACAATTTTTAAAAGAAATTAAGACACCTTTTAGATTATTTTAATCTCTTTTAAAATAAAGTTATGTAAAATCTTATAAAATAAATGTTCGAGACAGCAATAGCAATCGCAAAATAGAACTTATACGCACCGAAAGCTGGCTGAGATGTGATGATTTTCTAGCACGGCTCGGTCGTTATATAAGAGCGCTGTATCACTACCTGACATTACGTGGAAATTGTTTGTGGTCCCAGTGTGCTCGTAATCATGAATAATCGCTGCCACGAGAGTGGCGAAAATCTCGAGATCGGTCAGCCAATTCTGCAACGAATAGTATTAGCCTGAAGCCATCTCGCGTGACAATGCGTATCGAATAAATCATTAAAGGACAAAGAATCAAACCGAGTATAAGAAATCCCTTTTTTTGCCGAACTAATCAACGACTCGATTCTTAACGAACCAAGATAAAGATCTCGTTTTTATTATTTGCGCTACATTTCATACGATTTCTTTTTTTTCAGACAAAACAAAATCGCCAAAAAAGATTATATTGATTCCGTTTGAAAAATCTATATTTATATTTTTATAATTATTTTGCTAATTGTAGATTTATTGATGCATATTTATGTATCCTAGTATCACATATATATGGTGATAGTATGATAATAAAAGACTTAATAAAACTTTCATGAAACTAAATTATTAATTAGTACCTATAGCTAGTTAACTCATTATTAGCTCGTTATACGACCACTCAAAAATTAAAAAAAAAAACATCTTTATTGTTCTTTTATATAAGTACAATGCAGAATAGTACACATAAAGATGACGTACTACTACACAAATGTCTATCGTATTTCCTTCTTTTTTCTCCTTCTCTCTCTTTTAGAGAGAGATACTCACCATCAAACCCGTTTGACACAGGATGTAATGCATCGTTTGCGCAACATCGGCAGCGTGGAGATTGTTGTGGTATGGGTTTCGATGCCTGCAATAACCCTCCTCGACTCTTCCGAGAAAACACTCCAAAACTGCGGGAGGTACTTTAAACTTGTGAATCATACCATATCGATTGAGGAGGTCATAGCCCAGGTATTTCACTGGCGTGCCCAAAGCGGCCTCATTCAAGGAAAATACATCGAACGACCAATCGTCTAAAGTCTTGAACGGTAAAGGAAGCAATTTGAATATTTAAAATTTCAAGAACTTAATTTTAATAATAATCCTTAATTTTAATAATAATCCAACTGATTGTCTCTCGATTGATTTAAAATTTTCTTTTCCTTGGCTAATAATCAAGATTAGTAATTACTGATTGAAAATGAAAATGTGTATTAAAAAATTAAAATATCTCTGAGATGTAAAGAATAATAGTAGGTATATGTAATAAATAATTAAACGTGTTGTATACTCTTCTGAACATTTTTCTGAGGTTAACATCTATATCTTTACCGTGATACATTTTATCGTTAAAAATTAATTGCCACATAAGATATGAATACTTTTCAGCCGCGGCTCGTCCGCTCGCGGATTACCTTCAATACTTTCACAACTTCCGGTGGAAATTGCATGAGAGCGGTGTTCGTGACCCTCCTATAAATCCGATCGACGAATATGCCTGCCCTGATAGCATGAGCGACCGAGCGAAATTTCGGTTTCTCATCGGCTTTCCGCCTAGTGGTAGCGAGCTGCCTAGTGAAAGTCGATGCTAGCCATTCGCGCACTTCCGGTGGTACCGCATCTGGCTGCACCTCTGACAGTTCGTCATCTTCATCCGCCAGTCGCCTACAGGAGAAAATCATGGGAGATAATGCTATAAATCAGCGATGAATTAACGCGCTAATACATTCGACACGAGCAAACCGTCTACCTTCGCTATGCACGATCGAATATTAAGTCACATATCATCGATGCTCTCGAAAATTCATTATCATTGCACTAACTCGTTTAAAATCTTTATCTAGACTTGCTTTACATCATTATGAACGAAAGATTAACGTACATTCTTGTATATTGACTCATTATATTATTTGACTCAACAAATATAATTTATAATTTCCATTATCTATTTATATCTTTCTCTTGTATCAAATATATTTATGTCTTTCTCTCAATATTCTATCAATATCGTATCAAAATATCAGGAAAATAGTGAATTCATAGATTGCTAGAAGTGTTATTTGTGTAAAAGATCGTCATTGTAATGACTTGAATGAATTCCGTGTGTAAAAGAGTTTTTCGTCGTTTGCGAATCACAAAAATAAATTACTCAGTAAGTTGCGGTTACATTCGGAATATAATTGATATATTCTACTATATTGTACTATAGATTCTATGAACAAGAGTGATACAGAATATCTAGATCCATGAAAAGATATTTCAAGAGAAAATTTTTTAGCTCACATATTATTAAAATATTCTTTAGCTGTTCTATATATAAGTCGCCTTATACCGAACATAATTTTCTAAACGTATCAAGATTTATTCTAGTTGTGTCCTAATTGAGACTTTCACTAAAAACGCTTTAATTAAATTAAATATTAAAGTATCTAAGTACAGCGAACCAAGGTCATACACTAATAACATTATTTCAGTAAAGAAGTTAAATGTGCGAGTTATATAAGTATGCGAATTGTGGAGGGGAATATTCCACTAAAAAAAGTGAATGAAATGGGAATGAGGATTCGTGTAAAAACTGAAGTTTAAATAAGCCGATGTGATCTTTCGAGCGTGTTCCGTGTCTCCTTGATTTCAAACATGATTCGATGCACAGATCGCAGCAGTGATTTAGTAAAGTGAAGAACTCTACTACAGTTAAGTCAATCATCTCCAAATAATTTTGACGATTCTTCTTAGTATTCTTCAGTGCCAATTATATATTGATACAACCATAATACAGCCAATGTAAATAGTAATGCTATAATATATCGTAATTTCGTTTAAAAGCGTGTTTCCCACATATACATCGATCTTGGATGCAAATTACAGAACATAAAATATCCGGAAATCATTGTCAGCGAACAGGTGCAAAAATTTGGATTAATTGATGTCATTAATGACAATAACAATTAGTTAAAATAAAAAAATAATTACGCTTGTGTAAAATATTTCGTACATAGTCAATTAATTATGGCAAATAAAATACAGTCAAAATTTTAGAACTAAACACTAATAGATTTAGTTATACGCAAAAAGCTACATGTGTTTACATGCGCATCATACGCTGCTAAAAATTGCATATATGTAAAGTATCTCAAAACCACTGTAAATCACACACTCATCTACCTACAAAAACACACACACACACACACACACACACACACACACACACACACACACACAGAGTCCTCCTGTCTATAAATTTTTGATAAATAAAAACTTAATATAATGAATAAACTTTGGAGAAAATTTTTTCATATTATATACATACTACTTTGAAGAAGACGTACATTAGTCACATTTTGAATTAAAAAGTATCTATAATATAATATATAATATAATATAATATATATATTTAAATATATTTTTAAATCTTGAAGTTATTAATCTATTTCAATTTAAGTATAATGTAAATCTTCATGTCTTAAACCAAGTTTGTAATCAAGTCAAGCAAATCTATGTTAAAATTAAAATTGCACGATGGAATTCTTTCTCTTATTTATTAGATCCTAGATGTACTTAATTTATTAAGACTTTAAAAATTTCAATATTAACTCATTACACTATTTCAACACATTATTTCATTGATCATCAAAATCATCTTAGTCTATTCTGTAATTTTTACAACTTGAAAAAAACCTTGAAAATCCTTCTTGCAGGATCCCTGAACACCTTATATATAGTATACGAAGAAAGCATCGTCATGTACAGCGACAGTTGGAGTGTGCATTTTTCAGCGAGCGATTTTTCATGCAAAAAGACCTCGATGGCGCCAAGTGGCTCAAAGTGTAGAGTGCAAAAAATGGTCTCGTATGGTCTCATTTCACGATTGACGTTCAAAAATGGAAATTTTGGGAGAAACGAACCTATGGCGTATACCCGGACGACATATGGCGGTTGACTCCACACGTTCAGCATCTCTATAATGTGAATACGAAGGAGAAACATATATCACATTAAAAGATACCACATTGATCTAAACGTCTTGCTACATCCAAGCAAACATCCCTGCATGCTTGCAGCGTAAGGTGATTTAAAAATATTTCCTTTTTTTCGTTCGCTCTCCAGTACCGTTTGCTAAAGATTATTTCAAAAGTAGCCATCCTTGTAACCAACTTCTCGCAACTTTTTCGAATCACTCCCATACGCACAGTCACACGCTCATACACATCTACGGCGCGGTGCGATAGATTTGTGTTTGAGGATCGCTCGATCCTACGTATGTACATGCACTTCTCTCGAGCAAGAATAGTGTCAGTCGGGAAACGGTCGATTATCGTGAGAACGATGCATGTTGCGGCAGGCAGATACGTCCGACAAATTGAGCAGGTTACACCTAGAAGGAGTCTAGAAGAGACGTAAACTAGAGACAGGGAACGAGAGAGAGAGAGAAAGAGAGACACAGACAGACAGACAGATAGATAGGCAAGAATAATGTTTCCATGCTGTGCTCGAAAGTGTCGTTTAATCCTCACAATTGATCATTCTTTTCGTCGATTTATCCTTTCAACAAGACTCAATTGTCGCGCACAAGAAATGCAAAAATAAAAATAAATAAATTGATAAACATGACTATGATTAGAGAATTAATGTTTCTTGTTGTATCACATCCAATTATTTAATCAAATTTACGTATTACATATGCCGCGAAACGAGTATCTTAACGAATATTTTCATGGTAAATGTAAAACTTTTAAATATAATTGTTGTCTCTGTGTGTTCTTTCATACAAAATATACGCAAAAGTTTATATTAACCGAATATTAGTTATATTAATATATGTCGATAATATTCCAAAGAAGTGATGAATATCTGTGATTTTTAATAGTATTCTCTAAGAGATACGATTTCTAGAAACATGCTAATTTTATCGTGAGACCATCAGGTATAGAATAATAATAATATTTCAGAATTACCAAAAAAAGCTTATTAAAAGAACGCATAACTATTTTATGCATTTCAATTTCTGTGCATATCAACTAATCTAGAAACGTTCGAAAGAACTATGAATTAAAAGATAATCATAAAACGTTCCACCTATTAGTCTATATTTATATAGAGATATTTTTATAGAGGAGAGCGACATCTTGAATTTCTTACGAAAAAATTTCTTAATATCAGCGTAATAGAAGTAAAAATATATAAGATATGAAACTGATGTTGTTTTATATAACTTATATTGTTATTATAAATTATAAATAATATCAAATTTGAATCACTTTGAATTATCACTCAATTGAATCATTCTAGGAACACCCAGGAATATTTAAATTTGACATTACGAATTTAACAGTGTTAACAAAACAATTTGTTAACATAAAAGAAGCCTCAATTGTGATAATTTTAATTATATTTTTTATTCGATTTGAAAAAGATATAGTCTGAAATATAATATCTGGAAAATATCATGTCGCGTGACACTGATTAGTTGTCAATCGCGTGCACAAAATTCAAGCCGGTGATGAATATTGGCAGATTGACATTTAGCGGTTGATTGAATACTGAGAAACGGTCGATAAAGAGCAAATAATAAAATGTTATATAAAATATTAAATGTCATGTAAAATAAAATATTGGATATAACAAGTAGAAGATTTTATTACAGAATAATAAAATATATAACAAACTTTCATTCGCTTTGGTTTTTTTCTGGCCTCAAGTTTTCCAATCCACTTGCAAATTGCTATATACAGCAAGCAACTAAAGACTTAAATTATAACTAGTTAAAATTTTCCTTTATTATAATTGGTTTTAAACTGTTTCCAATTACCAAATTATAATAAATTTAAAAAAATAAATTGTTCATCTTCTCAAGCAATTACAAACCCCCGCAATCAATACTCAATATCAATTGCAGTATTTTGATATTTAACGATATTTGCAAGTATTTTTAATTATTTAAGAATATTAGTTGTAATAGAGATAAATTCATATAATAAAATTATATTATATTAATAAAAAATTATATTATATTAATTGGATATCGTCTGCATTGCTAGCGATACTTTTAAATGATTGAAGGGTGAAAACAAAATATCAATTAGATGTTAAAAATAACGTTAGAAGAAGTATTTAGAGATCTTCCGTTTACATTGTTACATTTGATTTAGTATTTTTAATATTATAGAATAATTATACGTACATTAATATTACATTAATATTACATAGACGAAATTCATGATTGTCGCTCACCGCCGCGATTACCAATCGATCGTTCTCGAGAGAGAGAGAACATCTCGTTTTTAAAATGAACGCGAATATGAATCTATCATTCGAGAAAGAGGACGACAAAGAGCGTCGGCGGCACGGATTACGGAAAGGGGGAAAATTGGCAGATAAGGCAAGTAGAAAATGAAGGAGTGTCGGAGAGGAGGATCGTGTTACATGGAGTCGTAAAGAGGGTTGGAAATGTGAATGTTTCGCAACCTTGCCCATACGGGAGTGCGAAGCTTCCGTTTCTGGGTTACCACCGCGTGGCCCTGTGGTCCATCTGGGTCCAAGCCGCCCCCTAGGGATGAAGACGTCAGGCCCGCCCCCCTACGTGATGACCGAGCGCACTCATTCCCACCTGAACTCACCCTGTGGTAGTGCTTGTTAGTTCATGTGTAAAAAAGATTAGAATAATACAAGATTACAGTTTTTGTATTCTTTTTACTTTCTTCTTCTCTTTTCTTTTAAATATTACATGATTTTAATATCACGGCTACGACACTCGCACTGCTGCGCTCTCATCGACGATTCTTCTCAATAAATCTAGTACATGTTGCAATAAATCTAGAATAGAATAAAACAAGATATACTCGATGCGTCGTGCTTTACGGCTGCTATGTCATTGCTGACAACAAAGGTTGAGGGATATGCAAGCGAATCGCATTTCCGTTGTTCCGTTGCAAACTGCGTGAGCAAAAAATTAGAAAAGATAGTTAAGCGTGTAGCTTCAAGCACCGAAATCATCAACTTGAAGACTTGTTGATAATCTTCAGGAGAGATGTAGACAAGAGAGGTGCAAGTAGCCAGCTGCGTGCAATTGTCGCAGCATTCGATGCACGTACCGCACGAGTGACATATCATAGGTAGAAATTTTTGACAAGCAATGTTAGAAAAACGAAATAAAAAACATGGAAAATGTTTGTATTTAAATTATATAATTTTAAACGTATGAGAGTTTAGAAGTAAAAATAGATGCGCGCCTCGAAATTATTAGGCATGAAAATTTGTAAAACCATGCAGATCGTAAATAAGATTAAAGTAAAGAATCATCAGAGTTGCGTATCCAATCTCCATACGTATGAAACGAGCTGTAATAACATGAAAAATCGTGCTAAAAAGAAAAATTCACTTGCCTCCTGTGAGGATTGAACTCACGACCCCTGGTTTACGAGACCAGTGCTCTACCACTGAGCTAAAGAGGCATCGTTGTCAATTCCTCTCGGGCAAATCCACAGGAATGATCCTGGCGAGGAAGAGGTCCTGATGGACCGTCGTAAAGCTTTACGTACGATTTATCAAAGCTGGGAATCGACCCACTTATCGCTTAAATATAATTGATCTCGTTGCGCGCATGTAGAAACTGGCCTTTGTCCTTTATGGCCAGTTGAATCTTTGATCGTCCATGATCGTATTATCGTAATTGAACAGGGGTTGTGAGTTTCATCCGGCACGACGCATCGCGAAAACGAAAAGCTCTCATTATGAAATCGGGGAATATTCAATTTAAATTGTACCTAGCAAAAAGGAAAGGGATAGTATTAAAGATCACACTGCGATTTCACATTAATGAAATAGACCCGATAATTAATAGCTAATCGCAGTCCACTCTGCAAACGTCATGTCTCGTGAAGCAATCGAATCGATCAGCATTACTAATCGTGTAAAACGCAAAATAGTCGGCTTACGCACATATTTATATACGTCGACACACAATGCTATACACATTAACAAATTACGTCGGGATATCTTTTGAATTAATCCCGTCCTCGTCAAATATTCGACAATATCTACAAAAGAGAATCGTTATTAATCGCGAGATTTAGGATGTTGACACCATTGGGATGCTGGTAATGCCTGCAAATTTTGGCAAAGAAGCAGCAGTATTTGAAATAGTTGCAGGTAATAATTAGTATAGTTAGACTGCTGCTTTCCATTCGTTCGTGAGAGGCTTGGAATTCTCGCTCGAAAAGAAACTTACTTGGTCTCGTCGATGAAAACAGCCTCGAGTACGCGAGCTGCGTAGTGCAAGTTTCGTTGAAGTAATTCGGCGGATATCTCCCCATGTTGTAACTGCTTCAATAAACATCTCAATCTGCAAAAGAGAGGTGCCTATCTCGGAGTCGTTCCCTGTGCGCCAACAACATGCCTTCTAAACTAGACATTCGCTTCTAATCGCTTTCCGATAACGCGACAAGTCGAGATTGCAAACGCAATTCTATTTCTTTAATCCTTGGAGGGTCAAAGAAATAAATATTTTTTTGATCCTCCAAGTAGAATTCTCTATATAATCTTACATAAAATGAGAAATATTTAGCACGCACGACAATAATAATACACGATTGATATAAAATTATATACATATATGACTGCAAAGAATACTGAATTTAACAACCCAATAAAAATAACTTTTTCATTCTCTCATTCCATTATTTATTACATACTAATTTGTAGATTATAATCGTTGACGTTACAATATATAATCAATCAAATATTATAAAAAGTAGACATAGATAATAATTAATTATTATTTAATTCTATATAGAGGTCATATTATGTAGAAATAAATTACAATATCGCATGCGTTATCTTTTATCAATCATTCTCAGTTCACGGCCAGAAGCGGATTATCTATATAACTTTTGGTATAAACCTTTATTTAAATTTAAAAGTATGACATTTTTGCAAAGCTATTAACACGTGTATCATGATATAATAATACCTGAGAGCAGCTTTGTCGCATGCGTCGGGGGTGTCAACGGCAGGAAGCGAATCCGTCGTGAGATCGACATTATCGAGGATCTCTTCGAGATCGACGGATTGACTCGATAAATACGAAGTATCGGGATTGTGCGGTGGTGGAGAACTTTCGAAATTCCCACCGCTGATGTTTTTGCTTTTGGCGGAACTTCGTCGTACTATCGTCAAAGTGCCCTGTTCTGAAACAGAATGAGCGCAATCGCTTTTATTAGTGCGATCGAATGGAAGGACACGTTGAATCATGAAGATCTTTCAAAAATGTATCGGTCTGATAGAACAACGGCTTTATTTGGGTCATTTTGAAAAGAGCAAAGAAAAGAGTTTCCTAAAGTTCTAATTAATTATCTTATAATACTATATATAATTGGGTCATTTTGTACTTAACAAATTATTATCATTTGAAAATAATTTTGCACCGAAAACTGAGGTGTATCGAGCTTTTTCCGTCTGACTGACCCATTGCGATTGCTCTATCCAATAATTTATACGTATACAATATACATATAACAAAGTGAATATTGGAACATTTTGCAACTAATCAAAATAAAAGATTTGTTTTCGGAAAAAAAATGAATGAATGTGCGGATTTTTGTGAATATGTGATCAGTAAACGGACGGACAGATAGATAGGTTTGTGTGAACGTGCAAGTAGATAAAGCTCAACTATCGAAGCGTATCTCGGGGTAATACCTCGAAAACTTACTGGAGAGTTGGCCGTTCCGACCAGGGGACGAGGAAGGATTACGCGATCTCGAGGATGCTGCGCCGCTTGCGCTGCTGCATCCGGTAGCAGCCGCGTTATTCACCGCTACACCGGCTGAGGCTACCCCGATATCGTCTCTCGTGACTCGTCTATCCGGCGGAGATGCAACTGCAATTAAAAAAAACAAATTAAATCTTTTTAGATTCTGCTTCTATATGTGGCTTTATGATCTTATTCAATATAATATATGCTGAAAAAAGGATATGCAAGATAAAAATTTATTTAAATATTCTAAAATGCTTTACGAATAACATATTCATAATATCTACGTGTATGAACTCTTTATTACTTATGTTTATTACTTATAAATAGAATGTACAGAAATTCATATAAGTCATACAAATTTATAAAGAGATAAAAGATGAAATTTTAAGTTTTACATCAAACGCGCGCGTTCGATAAATCAAACGTTTCATATTCTAAACGTTTGAGTTTACGCCGATAGGCTTTAAAATACAACATCTACAATATTTTAACACATTTATCGTTGAATATTTAAACGTCGTATGTCATGTGTAACAATACATCATCGTAAATATTACATCATGCATTACTAATACCATAACTAATTTGACAAATGTAATGTTACAAAGCGTAAGGTCGTATCACTGCAGTAAAACCGCGGCAGAGCAGCTATCGATCGATAGCACCTGTCTATAGTTCGTGAATTAGTCTCATAGCTGATCGATCGCACACGAGTTACCAATAGTCCCATTATGCTAATCACAAGTTGAAGTGTTTCTAAGCACCGAGAATCACGTTTACCACGAGAAATCTAACAGAAGCAGGAAATGAACATGAGCACTCATTAAAAGTCGCAAAAATAAATCCCATTGTCAAATATTTAAGGAATTTTAGTTATTCACTTTTGTTATTCAAGTATTGATACGATAAGAATTAACGGTGTATTTAAAAATAACATTTTCCATATCCATTTTAAATACAATAGTTTATTCAATAAGAGGAAGAAAACGTAAATAAAAAAAATAAAAAAGTGGAAGTAGTATATAAGTTAAATGAGATTAAAAGATGAACTTAACGAAACTAAGTCACCTTTATTTCTTGGTGAAACAAATTGGTTAAAATGGAATTGTTACACGATATAATGTGTTTCGATTTCTGTCACGTGACAAATCCACTGGATCCAAACATAATTATGCATAATTATGTTTGGAAACTTGCAGTTAATCAAACAGTATTGTTCGCAGTATTGTCAGCCACATGTGTTGCATTCCCATTTAAAATGGTTTATCGATGAATCTTTATATTTGTCGCAACGTAGAATATTCAAAATACTATAATATCTTAAAAATTTATTCTTTTGTCATTGTAATTTAATTATTTACTATGTTATACAGCTCTAACACAATTAAAACATTTGTTAGAGATAATTTTCAAAATATTAGAAATACTACTATGTACTATAAATTATCTCAGTTAAACATCGATGCCGGGAAAATTGTACTTTCTTCACATTTGATCAACAAGCATTTCGGTTAAAAATAACCGATGCAAACAACACGGAACACGAGATTTAATTCCATAAAATATGCAAGTAGTTGAATGGAATAGCGATAACTTACATTTTTCTAAAAAAAGAAAAAGTTATAAAAGTTTGTTTTTCAATATACTATTTTGTGTTATAGTCCCTCTCTCTCTTTCTCTTTCTCTCTCTCTCCTATAATTTCAAAACAACAAAATGATAAAGTCTAAAATCTTACAAAACAATTATGTGCTTTATATTCTATTTAAAAAATGACTGTTATTTCTAATTTATGTCTTTATTCTGCGTCAGATTTTTCCACAAGATATTTTACGATTTTTTTTTCAATAAGAAACAAATGAGAAGTAAAATAACTTTTTAAATAATATAATGATGATGATAAAAAACAATACTTTCATTTTGATTTGTAGCTTATATATTATCTTTGTAAATTGGAGAAAATTTTCTCAAAATTGTACTATATACATGATTGTAAAAATATAATAATTTTATTTCGACAAGATTACGTTGCAAAATACAAAATGTGTATAATAAAATAGACGGAATGTCATTGAAATTTAGACATAAAATTATCATTCCGCTCTTTTAATGCAACGGGTTATACAATGCATATATTTGGATAATAATTTTGTCAAACATTAAAATTTCGCTCACTCTCTTTTTTCTCTCTCTCTCTCTTTCTTTCCCTTTCTTTTTAAAAACATCCTCAAATACCGATGTGAGTATACTGATGTGACGGTGCGATGGGTTATGAAATTATTCACTGTGTGTAAGCGGATAAGCAAACAGACGCGAACATACATGAATTATTGCATTTTACTTGAATAATACATGAAACTGCAAAGCAATGATGAAATGTATGCATTTATACAGAATACAATTCATACTCGCCTCTTTTTTAAGTTACATTTTTATTTTTACCAAAAGTACGTTATCCCTTTTCCATCTCGATTGGTTATATATCTGATGCATATAAAACCATAGTATCTTCATTAGCTAAAGCGTGTTTCACTAACATCTAAGTTACTTACGATGTCCCGAAAGTGCTAAAGTTGAAACCAAATACTATATTCATGAACTTACCGCAAACAGAAACTAATTTAGATATCTATGAAATACAAAGAAACGGCGCTGTTGTAATATACAAAAGATGAATATCATAAAATAAACGGTTCAGAAATGTTACACAGACACAATCCGTGAGAAATCCGAATATACAAATCTGTCATTACTTATTACGCATTGCTGTCTTATTATTGTACGTCGTATCAGAACCAGATTGATCTAATAACTACTATGCAATTATTATAGATATTAAACAAACGTTGTAATGCTTTCGACTAGTAAAAAATCGTCGATGTAAATATTCTATATTTTAAATCATAAAATTTGTCAAAGAAACAATGTCATAATAATCCATATATGAAGACAAATTAAGACAATTTGAAATTCTAACAAAACTTTATTAATGTAATAAGTAAAAAAATGGTTATAGATATTTATTATATTATATTTATAGATATTTTTATCTATATAATATTGTTATCTGTCTAGCCGTAATAATTGTCAGTAAAAACTACCTGTTATTAAAAACGTTGGTGGCTTCTGAATAAATGTGATTAAAAGTGTAGGAGTTAATATGGCTTCCATGAACAAACCGGAGTGTAGCGAAATGTGGCCAAGAGCCTTTTCCTACACTCCTGTTTTTTCTCTCTTTCTCTCCTTCTCTCTTTGTCATCTTATTTTTAATCAATACGCTTATTTATATACAAGATCGAATTAAACATTGAATAAACACTGATGATCGGTAAAACCAGATAGAACGAGTTCTGATTAAGTTCTCATCAACTATTTTCCTGGATTTTATGAATGACGTGAATAAACATGAAACATTGAAAAACAGGATGATATATACATACATACATATGTCTTTTTACGATAAGAAAAAGATGTTCAAAGAACAGAATCAGTTTCGTTAAAACTCATTTTGATCTTTTAATACTTGAATAAGAATATATTATAATTACAGTTAATTTCTTTCCAGCCTTTTTGTGTTTCTAATATATGCTAAACATCATAATAATGTATATATTATCATAGATTATATAAGTGATATATGAATAAAACATATATATACAATAGTACAATTAATGCAAAATATAATCTAAATATACTTTAGATTGTGCGTTTAAATTAGTATACTTAGAAATTAGCAATATAATTAACTTCTGTGATAATCAAGTCTAGAACGAGATCCAATTCATGCGCCTTTTAGACAAGATTTGCATTTCGACCCATTTTGTGTTAATCATATATATGTAATTAGTGACGTATAGAATAATCGTGTCGCAAAGAGAGCCAAAGAGAAATAATAGCTCGAAAATTAACTTCGAAGTTCCTTGTTATCTTCTTATTGACCTAAAGTAACGAGTACGTTCTGGCGTCAACGAGGCGTCTCACTAATGGCGAGAAAGACTCGAGATATACGTGTTAAGATCGATTAAATAAAAACTCATAAATTATCTTATATTTTATATCTTATAATTTATACCTACAGATATGTAATTATATCTTAGATATATATATGCAAGCTACTTGATAATCATATTTATGATGATGATCTTTTCGATACAAAATATGTGGAATTTATACATAAATTTTCAAGTTTATTTTGTGATAAGGTGATAAAAATTGTTCTGTATTTTTAATAGCATTTTAAACATTTTTCTTGTAAAAAATTATAGCGATATATTGATGTAAACATAAAAATAAATTTTAACGGAAAAATTTAGGTTTTCTAATCATCATAGAAACTAATCATCCATGATCAATTATCTCGTTCTAACTTTTATGTCCAAGAAATTACTTCTGAATATTCTAAAAACAAAAAATATAGTTATTGAATAATTTTCTTTTAAAATTGTACATTAATGATATAAACTTGAATATGAAATTGCATTCGCATAATGACTTTCTCATTTTTTAATATTTTGTATATTAATACAATGCAAAACATCTCGGCACTTTGTGATTATCATGTGTATACATACATATAAATGACTGATAGTGCATACATATAATCCATAAACCGATTTTTAATTTTAACGATCTAAATTACTTTTTCCAAAAATTTTATTTATATAAGCATTTTTAATTGAGATATTTGACACGTATTTTTATTAAAATATGTCTGTGATTTATGTAATTTTCTTTGATGTATTGATTCTTTATACTAGCTGGAAAAACTCAATATTAATATATATTCAAATGAAGGGAGACTAGTTGACACAGTTTGTCAGACTTACACCGCAGTGATTCATCAATTTTTTTGAAATCTAAATTCGAAATCTAAATTCTGACAAACCAAGTCGTAGCTCACCAATTATATATGCCAGCTTGACGTCAACTAGTCTCCCTTCATTTGAGTTTTAATTTCTACTGGCAAAGAAAATGATCGTACGATATATTAATATATATTATTCACCTTCGAGATATACATATGTACTTAAATGATGAAAAATTGTGACAATCTACAAAATACATACTACTTACTAGAGTTATTTAATAATACGTGACAAACATGTAATTATATTTGTGAAGCAATACCTACACGCAATAAAGGAGACAACGTCAATGAATGTGTCAATTATGCGGTAAGTTATACTGAATTATTTAAACAATAACAATATTGCAGTTATTTTCTGCTAATGTATTTAAATGCAATTCAGAATATATATCAATCACTCGTTTTCTCTCTTAATATTAAATCTTACTGATAATATTTTATTATCATATATCACATTAATATAAAAGATGAATTACAAAGTTAAATATTTTTAGACATGAAAGTTATTTCAAAAGATGGAATATGCAGTATTGCGTTAGAGATTGTAAATACAACAACTCTCCCTTCTCTCTCTCTCTCTCTCTCTCTTTCTATGGAAAAGCTTAAAAAGAGCATCAAGAACGTATCACTGATTTCAAGTCGTCTTTTTATCCGTGTATAAAAGGTTTTGAGAAAAATAAAAAATTTTAAACTTATAAATTTACCTTATTAAAACATTTTTATCAAAATCAAGTTGTAAAGATAAAAGCTATTCGACATTATAAAACTGTGAATACTAAACTGTGCCTAATTCTATCGAAAAATTAATAACAGCGGATGTTCTATAGGATAAGGTGCTTATCGGTTGCAGCAGAAGCTTAATTCAATTAATAAGGTGAGTGAGATAAGGCAGGAAATTCCCCTCTAATACCTGTCTGCAGAAAATATCCAAGGCTGAAATTTTATTGAAAAAAAAAGAATTCGTCGCTATTAACAAGTTAGCCCTTGTTTGTATATTAACCTTTACAACCCCGACATGTTTTTGACCAACTTTTTTGTTTTTAGTGCTAGAACTTTTTCACCAATGTCATTGGGTTGAATAGTGAAAATGCTGACCCCTCCTCTCGTGCCACTGTAGTGGCTTCCGGGATTGTAAAGGTTAATAACGAGTAAAGATTTACATGTCGAAAATATTAGGCTGCTCCTTAAAGTATCTATTACGTTTGACACACAGGATAAATCTGTGAGTCATCAACAACTCTATTCAATTAATTCAATTAATTCAATTAATTCAATTAATTCATTTAATTCAATTAATTCATTTAATTCAATTAATTCAATTAATTCAATTAATTTAGATTATTAATAATTATTACAAAATAGATTATTACAAAAAGAAATAAAGATATTATTATCTACGATAATTCTTTATTAATATAGAAAAATCGTAACTCTTATTGATATATAAAAATTTCTAACTAAAAATATATTCTATATTAACTAAAATATTATTTTGTATTTATAATTTTGATTATTGTACAAATTGTAATAAAAATTTTTAAGTTATCAGATGTATTGGCTTACTAATTTTATTGAATCTCTTAAAGATACTGATTTTATCTCGCCAAGTCCAGGTAAAACGTTATCAGAATCGAACGAAGCTGTACAAAAACTGTCAAAAATTTGAACTTTTGCTTTTTGTTATAAGAATAGAAACAAAACTAAAAATTTAACAAAATATAAAATTGCATTTTATTTGCAGTAAAAGAAAAAACGACAACATTCTGTGTATGCACGTAATCATAAGCATGTAACCCGAAAAGATACACATACCTAAATTATTCGTTATCGAAAGGTTTCTAACGAAAATATACTCCTAGATTTTATGTCTGGCACAAAGACTTTAACTTGAATACTATTTGTTCGTCGAACTCTATCCGTTTTATTGTCTCGTTTTCCATTCCTTTCGTCACATTGCAAGCAATGTAACGCTCGTGGAATTATACTACGCACTAAACATAGCAACATTCAAGAAATCTGATTTCCAATCGCAGCTGGCAACCAGACGTATGCAACGATTATGCGTTTTGTGGTTATCTATAGTATAGCGGACACTGACTATGGTCATATGTAAAATTCAGTCTTGCCTTCGAGAATGAAATATACATATTCTCGACACGTGTATTTGCATCTCTGAATAATGTAAATTCTTAACATTTTCTATTAGCCTGTCGGAATAAATATCGTCATAATAATTATTTTATTTTTATAGATAATTTTATAGATAATTCTTTTGAATTAATTGGATGCAGTTATGCAATAAGAAAACCAAATGTCATTTTTGTGAGTTAGACTTTTAGTTCTGTATTGCAAAAAAAGCTTATATTATGCAAAAATGACCTAACTCAGGTCTCTACACTACTATCTGTAAAAAAACAAGTTTATAATACATAGAATTGTATATTTGAGGAGGATTATATAGTTCGGTCATTATATTTGTGATAACATTAGCGCAGAATTTTATTTCTAATATTTCGCGGCTCTAGTGGAAAAGTAAGGTTTTAAAATTGTATTGCAGAACTGTGACCAGACTAGCTCTTTTTTATATCGTGGTTCTATAAATTTATTGTTCATTATCTGATTAACATATATTATAACGTAACATGGTATATTTTTTATCCATTTATTAATATAATTTAACTAAAAAAACTTTGGAAGTATTTTTCAAAAACTATACAAAACATTGTGCAATTGTGTTAATGTTTTTAGGTTTCAACAAAATTAAATTTTTGTTTAAAACTCCCTATAAGCTATGTCCGCGTAACGACAAAGAGAAAAATGGTTCTCCGTTTTATCTGTCACATGCGTATTAATTGCATTTTCAAATAAAAAAATAAAATTTGTTATAGTAAAGACAACTGGTATTACATTTAGTAAAAATTATAATAAATTATTATAATTTTATTATACAACACAGAAAATATATCATAATTTTCTTTCATAATATTTATATCATAAGTTATTTAATCTTTATGGTATAGAGAGAAAGGATAAAAATACATGTTTAACTATTCAGATATTATACACATTTTAGCAAATTTGAAATTGAATATTAATCTTTAATATAAATATGTTGTTTTTAATTCTCCTTTTCATTATGTTTTTCAATATTACATCATATATGATATAATATTGATATTATATCATATATTATATTACATCATATATGATATAATATTGATTAACATCATATATGATAATCAACATAATAATTACTTATATAACAAGTTATCTTCTTTTAAGTATTATCACACACTGATTAAATTTTTTACTTTTTATATATTAACGGACATTACTTTTACTCATTTATTGTTTACATTTTAGAACATTGACCTGGTTTCTCTTATATTTACTGTCTTTTTCTTTCTTTTGTCTTTTATTTATTTATTATTGATTTGTCCCCTGCGTCACACTGTCAAATTTAATCTGGCTCAGTCCTTACTTCGCTGTCACTAACAACAGACGCCTTTTATATTCGATTTTCTTTTATATTCTATTTATATTCTTAATCGATTTATGTGGAAATCAACGTTTTTAAATTTTGTATTATTGATTACTGGACTGAGTATTAAGTAAGTTATTAATGTAATATGTACAATTTTGCGTCTTAAACGAGTGTTACATTTCTGTATAACATATTTATAGATATACTTGAGGACCTAAACCAAAGGTCGAAACGTTGTAATAAACGTCAATTTTATATATCATTTGTGCCAGTTTGACGTCAGTTACTGTCCTTTCCTTGGTATTTCCCATCACTGGCAAAGAGAAGATACTTGCATTGATTAAATTTTTGTTGAGCAGAGTTGATGTTGTCGAAATTAATTTTTAATAAATTTTTTTTATTACACCGTATTGTATGCGAACTGATATAATGTTCTATATAAAATTTGTCGATAACTGTTATTTTCATTATAAAATTTATCGCATCTAATCGCACCAATTTTGAATCTTTTACCAGATTTCAAGATATTACTTTGATAAATAAACAAGCTAATTATATAGAACCATAGAATTTATGAAAACAATTTGTATCGAAAACAAATTTATTTATCAAAGCAAAGTATATATTATAGTATCTATTAATCTTAGTTCAATTGTAAATATGGTTAAATTTATAAAAAAATTGTTTCAATTTGAAATAAATCTACAATTTACCTTATTGATATAATATCACTGATATGATATTAATTTTTGTAGATATCAAATTGATACTTGTATGATGTCATCACCAATATCAATATCAATAAATCTCTTTAATTTCAAATATAAAACATATCTCTACGTCAGTGTTTCTGAAATAATGTTTCGCAAAATTTCTCCAAAAGCAAAAAGGATATTTTTTTTATATATCATTTGAATAGCATTTTATAAATTAAATGTCTGTTTTTTTATATTTTTTATATTAAAAACACATTGACACAAAAATAATAATTAAATTTACATAAATTGTGGAAAATCTGTTTAATTCAATTTAGATTCTTTAACATATTTGGAAAAATCGACTTCATTAAAAAAAACAGTCACTCTAATGATCAGAAAATCTTTGGAGAAGTGAAATGTTATATAATGTATATATAATGTATATATAATGTATTTAAAGTGAGAAACTCTATGTATACGTTGGTATGTATATTTCTGAATATCTTACTTTTTCAATTTAATTTTTGCATGCTGTTGTTTTGAGAGACACTGTTTATTATAGCATTGATGACTTTTTTATCTTGAAGGAGTTAGATAAAAACAATTCCAAAAGACACACACACACACACACACACACACCTTACGTTGCGATTAGACATACGTTAAAGTATTCCGTAGAATTCATTGTGTTGTACGCATATAAAACCCTACTTGACTGCAATTACATAATACGGCTATAAAAGAGGAAAGATTCGTTTATTCTACAACAGTAGATCATATAGCAAGTGTCTGAGAAGTCTCTGTTAATTCAAACGTAAGCATTCGTGCCGAATTATTAGTAAGTGCACAAATGTGTAAAAACAATTTAATTGCTGAATTCACCATTTTTATAGCTTCATACAGTAACAAAAATAAAGTTGCTGTTATTTCAAAGTGTCTCAAGATATATACAAAATATATGTACAAATTGATGTTAGAACAATAATAGGAGACATAAAATGTCTTCTAATTTTAGAGATAATTTATATAACTTATTTTACTCTTAAAGAATTAAAAAATATTTAAAATAAACATTGTATCGTAACAATTTTGTGCGATTCGATTTGAAATAAATTATTATTTTGCAATTTTAAAATTGTTAAGATATAATGAAACAACTGTTTATAAATATAATGAAAATCTGAATGAAAAGGTTTTTAAGTTTTGTTTATGCTTCTTGACAAAATATTTTTTAAATAATTCAGATTACATAATTTTGTGAGATTACAATACAAGTTTAAAGAATTTTATCAGACATTATAATCGACAACAAATTATTTATCACAAAATTTATTTAATTCTTGTATCTTGCGGCTTCGGATAGATTTCTGAGTTACACAATGTTTTTACAATGTCTTTATCTTTTCCTTCCTTCTTTTTTCTCTTCTACACTTCTGCTTTCTATCTTCTCTTACAGTTTTTTCCCATTTCCTTATCCTCTTTCAACTAATCCTGTGCTCCACTGCTATACTCTCAGATAAATTAAAAAATAAACTAAACTTAATTAAATTAAATTGAATATATACTCCAATAAACTTTAAATTATTAAAATAAATTACAATTTACATTAAGATGCTATTTACTTATAGAATAATTCTCTACGTAAATATTGTAGGATATATTTAACGTTAATATTCAGCTGCTCGGGAACGTTCCAAGCGAAACGGAAAACGACGTTCAGATCACGAGCGGATTGTTGTTTGTTATTTAGGAGCGCTCTAGGTTAAAAGAGAAAGTATATATTATTTAGACGTGCGACATTGCGAATATTGTTTTTGCGACGAGGATATTGTTTTCCGACGAGAAAATGATCTAGAGGGTAAAACGGTTGCGAATAATCTCGACTATGAGAAGAGAGCGCTGACGAATTCGAGACTCACTCGTTCTAGTGCCGCGAGACAAGACGGATGAGATCATCGAGAGCGGTACGAATCTCGTCATTCCGAATCTCTCAGTTTTTGTAACTATATTAAAGAATTTATTTTAAAAAACAGTTAACTATTTAACATCCTAATTTATTTTAAAAACAATAAATTCCTACAATATCATTACACATTTGTTTATATTGTATTGTATAATTATATTAATAATTCTGTATAATTTATTTTTAAGATCCAGCAAGGATGAACGGTGTGATAACGCTTTTCGCGATACTACTATCGTCCAAACTCGGGTATAGTGAATCTAGTCCAGAATGGTGGCAGTCAATGTCTCTTTATCAAATTTATCCAAGGAGTTTTAAGGATAGTGATGGTGATGGTATCGGGGACCTTAAAGGTACGTTTTTTATTTGTAATAAAATCCTTAAAAAAATTATTATAATTTTGATAATATCAAACAGAATATATAAAGAATAAAAATATATCGTTCCACATGGTAAGATAATGTATTTAAAAAAATAAACAATGTGAATAAATTGTTCTATCGCTTTGTTAGAGAGATCGTTATTATTACATGATGATTATTACATGTATTAGATGTTTAGATATTTTAGAAAATTAGAAACTTACTTAGCTTTCATTTTTAATAATTTGATAAATTTTTTGTCAAATATAGAATCTTTGAATAAAAATCTTTGAATCAATGAATCAATTTTCCTCTCTTCTCGAATATTTCGAAACACATTAATTATTTGTTGTAAATTTTTCATATTTTATTAACTCAACTTGATACATGTTGATTATCTTGGCAATTATAAATCAGTTACATAAGTTGTAAGAAAAAATTAAGTACGTTAAATGTTTACTTATTTAATCTATTTATTTAATCACATTAAAAGATTAGCAGAAAAAGATTACGTAAACACAATTCAAAAATTTTTGTATATAGGTATCATAAGCAAATTGGAACATTTCATCGAGTCAAATGTTGATGCTTTCTGGTTATCTCCGATTTATCCGAGCCCAATGGTCGATTTTGGCTACGATATTTCCGATTTTGTCAACATCGACGAGACATTTGGCACTATGAAGGATTTCGAAGCGCTCATAAAGACCACGCACGACGCGTCAATGAAAATTATCATAGATTTTGTTCCCAATCACTCGTCGGATCAACACGAATGGTTCCAAAAAAGTTTGCAAAGTATAGAACCTTACACCGATTATTACGTATGGCATAAGGGCAAGGTGCTGCCAAATGGAACGGTTACGGTGCCGAATAATTGGGTAAGTAATTGAGGTAATCCGAAGCTCGTCCGTAATGTAATTGAGGACAACGACGGACAACGAAGATATGAGAATTATGCTTCGAGAATAGACAATATTGTTAAAATCGATATATTAATCCAAGGGCAAAATACAAGTTATCTTGACATTCAAATTCCAAGTATCCTTTTTTTCTCGATCTTCGAACGGAATTAAAGCTTTTATTATTAAATTCTCTATTCTCTATTTCTCATAGTGTGATATAAACAATGTTTAACATTGAAGATGTCTAACAATAAGTGAAGCCTAATAGTAGAATATCACACGATGTTTATTAACGATTCACGAACCGCATGAGTGAAACTCTTGCAACTGTCCAGATCTCACGTTCGAAGAGACATAATCGAGTTTTTTTATTAACATATAATGTAATTATATAAACATTAATAAGCATTGAAAGTTTTATATATTATACTAGCAAAAACACTTAAAATCGGATTACAGAGATATAATTGATTGCTTTCACAAATATATTTCTTATATATTAATTATTACACACACACACACACACACACACACACACACACACACACACACACACACACACACACACACACAAAATAGAGATAATTTAGAAAGTTAAACTAAATAAATATCTTTAATAAAGGTTAAATTTCGGTTCAACTGGTATAATCAATCAGAGGAAAATTTCAAAAATGTCCCTGTTAAAGCAATTGATTTTTTTAAATTCTCTTTTCATTTTTTTCTATTTTCTATTTGTCGAATCAAGCGGATGTAATTAACATAATATCTGAAAAACTTACTTCATTGCTTGACATATCAAAAATATTGATAATTCATCATCACGGTTACAAATTTTTGTACGTACAAGAAACGTTTCGTCCATTTCGATGTATGTACCCACCGATGTATGTATGTAGATGTGTTTTACTTGAAACACATCCTAACTAAGCAATACTGCCACATCCCGTTTAGTATAAACGTAACGAATTCTTTTGAATATTCCTTGTTTTATATTTGTAGTTTTAAATATAACTAAATATAACAAGATGATTGTGCGATTATCTGCACGCATAGGTGAGCGTGTTCGGTGGATTAGCGTGGACCTGGCGTGAAGAACGACAAGCGTATTATCTACATCAATTTGCACCGGAGCAGCCCGATCTCAACTATGAAAACGAGAACGTAGTGAACGCAATGAAGGTACATACAAAATAACTCAAATATTTTGACAAACTAATTGATTTTAATATAAAATTATGATTTTATATTAGTATAAAATATTTTGTAAAATTGTGTATAGGTCTCGTAGTATGAGTCATGTGAATGCTAGAGATCGCGTAAATTTCTGGTTATACTTAGAACACGGCTTGTTAGCAGAATTAGTTTAATATTTAATTAATTTTAAGATAAAATCTGATAACTGCGTGACCCAAGTGTAGCTCGATATGAAAAATTATCGGTAATAAAACATCTCTCGATCGGAACCCAAGTTCAAACATCGGATTATCTTGTTATCTGTTATCTCGTCTTGTGGGTAACCACAACAGCAAAGCGTAGGGGCGATTATAATGTGTCGTCGATATCACTAGGGGTGAAAATAAATCCTATATACATCGTGCAAGGACATCGCTTTTTCCGTCATTATCGCCTTGCGCGCGACAGATTTCCATTCTTCGTCGCGTTGTGAAACGAAAAGCAAACACTGTTCTGTTTTTTTCTGCACTCTCTCGGCAATTTGCTCAAAATTATTGACGTTTCAGAAAAATCATGTGCGACCATGATAAAAAACGATTGACGCTATTACAATACACGTATATCTATCGTCGTGTATTGTACGATGTTTTTTTCACACCAAGGGTAATTATTAACTCATATGATAAATCAAGGTTTGTTGATATACGTAAAATGGACGGGCAAGTGTTTTTTTCGTTCGTGTTGTCGCGGACTCGGAAGCGGATGCAATTAGCTACTTCGCGTTGCCCGAACGCTATGAGCGTAAAATTATGCTCGCGGAATAAATCAGGAAGTGGACGTACAATTTGCCAATTTTCAAAGGTGACACTTAAAATATCGTGTGACCAATGCACACTAATACGATTTAACGAGGAAGATAATGATCGATAATGATCGTCCGACTGTACAGTGACAAATGTCCAACGGGCGTGAAGCGAGATAATTACGATCAATTTAACAAACAAAAGTTCGCCGAGCCGGAATAATAACTTTCAAACAAATTATTTGCACATCATATTTAATTAAAGACTAAAGGTCAACTTTTCTCGTGACAACGTGTTTTTTCTTTTCTTTTTACGTTATAGGACCGACAGAATTATAGTGTACATGAAAGTTTTGCGAGCATTTATATTTCACGATTAAATTCTGGGCGCGTAATTTGAAAAACAGTAAAGTGGTTAAATATTCAGCTATAGCGTAATATCGAAAGTTGTAAAGTACTCTGGCACATGCAAATAAAATCCGGATTGGACAAACTATCATGCAATGAATACTGTGGTAAGCTCGCGTGTTGCAATCCGCAATCATTTTTGAACTGGTTTTAAAAACTTGACAAAATTTCAAGTGCAAAATGTGCCTTTCGTTTGTTTTATTATTTAATTAAAAAAAAAGATATCTTTTCTCTCATTGCGCATTCTTTTCATTAAAATAGTATGTAACAGAAATTTTTTGTCAGTATACTCCGTTGCTCGTGCACGACAGATGTCGAGGTTTTATTCAATTTTTTCCTTTTGCAAAATTGTTTCACAACAATAAAGTGTTTTCTCTGTTATTGTAGTCTCACACACAATTCCTTCAAATCTCTTTATATTAGAAAATTTTCTCAAACATACCACATTCATAATGTAAAGTCAAATGGAACTGAGAAGCAACTGGAGCAACTCATTCTTTTTTGTAAACCTACATTATTTTGTAAACGAAGACATTAGCAGCATCTATCTTCTCTTTTTCATGTGTATTACTTATTAATTCAACCCGATACAAAATTATAAAAATAATCATACTAATCAAGGCATTATTGTAACTATGTTATAATAATTATAAATGTGTTTTTACTTTCTGACATGCATAGAAACTAACGATTTTATTTTGTGCAAGACAAAGCAAAATAATTAATTACATCATTTCATATTGTTTGTACAAATTATTATTTCGATCTCGAATATGCTTTGAGGAATACTGTACGTAGCCTAGTAGTTTAAACCATTCGAAGATACATATAGATCGGGAAGGTATGCTTCACTCAGTACACATACGCGCGCGCGCACATGCATAAGCACACGCATACATCAAGTATACATATCGCAACTCTCTCTACTCCTGCTTTCAGAATGTCTTGAGATTTTGGCTTGACAAGGGGGTGGACGGCTTTCGGGTGGACGCAATACCACATTTGTGCGAGGACCTCAGATTCTTGGATGAACCACTCACGGGTAATCCAAATCCTAAGGACTATGGCTACACGCATAAGATATATACGAAGAATCAGCTGCGTACCTATGAAATGGTCAAAGGATGGCGAGAAGTACTAAATGAATATTCGGACAAAGTTATGATGATGGAAGTTTACGAAAACATGACGATGACGATGAAGTATTACATATACGGTGCACACTTTCCCTTTAATTTTGGTCTCATTACCGACACGAATCGGGATTCCAAAGCAATTGATTTCAAGACATTGATCGATAAATGGATGATAAACATGCCTATCTTGAGAGGAACTGCTAATTGGGTGGTAAGCCGAGAGAGACGTGTTTTTCGAATCTAGAAAGAATTAATCTCAAAATATCGCTTGTGTTAAAGACTTGATTTTTGTAAAGGTTGAACATATAATATTATGCAATATGCTTTCTTTTTCAAGCACACTGCAATTCGAGATGTGCTATCATGTAATGTATATGCACACATCTTGATCTCTATTTTTACGATTAATATAATAAATTAAATATATTATATATATAGTTTCAGAAAAATTGTATTCTTTTCGCAGGTTGGAAATCATGATAAGCCGCGATTGGTTACCCGTTATGGACGGCATCGAGCGGAAGCTCTAACTATGATAACACTACTGCTTCCGGGAGTAGGTGTAACTTATAACGGTGAAGAAATCGGCATGGAGGATACGTGGATCTCATGGGAAGACACCAAAGATCCGCAAGGTTGCAATGCCGGCAGAGATGGTTACAAGAAAGCATCTCGGGATCCCGCAAGGACACCATTCCAATGGGACAACACTACTTCGGCTGGTACAAGTTTACCCAAGCACCTTTAAAATTGCTATGTCAATCTATCAGTTAGATCCACTGAAACGCAATTCAAGCTGATTATTATCTGTATAGAAACTACTTGCAAAAATTTACAGAAGCAGTTTAAGTTGAAACTAAGCAAAATTAAAAAAATTTAAACTATCTTTCGTTGGTCCAATTAATACGACATTTGAATCATTGACAGAACAATATATTGCTTGTCATTTTGCAAGTTTATTAATAATTTTAAAGCAGAGGAACATTTAATGTTAATATTGGCTTAACGCTTCATATCGACGAAGTTAAATATCATTTCACCGTAACCTTTGTGAATAGCTTTCTTCTTAAAAAATCGATTAACCGTTGATTTGTTAATAAATAGCAAGAAATTCCACTTCTCTTTAGTAACTGGTTACACTATAAAAACTGGTTCATATCGAATAAAACATGTCGTTTCAATGTCAGTTTCGTGTCATGACCTACATATTAAGAATCAACACGACGTGTTTGTCAGGACATGCATCACATTTTGAGATTACGAAAAGAAAGTGGGTAAAAAATTCGAAATGAAACAGGTTGTCTATTGTATTGCAACATACTATCGCTGTCAATTTTGATTTGTCACTTGCAGCATTAAAAAAGCATTACGTTTTGAAACTATCATACCATCATACACCATGATATTGACAGCACAATTATGTGCATAAATTATACGATATACATAATAAAATTTGTCTCTCTGTAATAAGAAAATCTGATTTATTTATAATTTTAGGATTCTCTACAAATCCGAAAACATGGCTACCAGTTAATAAAAACTACGTGATACTTAATTTAGCCGCGCAAAAGAAACAGAACGATTCCTACTATGCTCTATATAAAGCAGTTTCTGCTCTGCGAAAATGGCCTGCGGTTAAATATGGAACCTTAACCACAAGATTATTGGGAGATGATGTTCTCGCTTTTACTAGGTAAGATAAATACATGTATATACATATATCGTAAGATATAACATGAAAGTATCAGTTGTTCTCTAGTAATATTATTTGTGTGTGTGTGTGTGTTTGTGTGTAAACGATTTTATTATGATATTTAAAATATAAAGTATTTAAAAAGATATTTAGTTTCTTTCTATTAGTGCTAATATGTGCATATATTTTAATGTTTAATTTTTCTGATATATAACGTAGCGTTTAGTTGAACGTTCATAATCAAAGCATAATGTGCTTGTTACAGGAAAACTGACGGGGAGCAATCGGTTTACGTAGTGGTAAACTTTGCAAATAAAGAGAAAACTGTTGATTTATCAACGCTTGTTCACACATCAAATCAATTAAACGTTTATTATGCCACTACAAATGCTCATCATCTTATTGGGTAAGCATATTTTTCTTCGCAAATAGAACGCTAATTACACGCGTTATAAAAGAAAAAAAAAATATATATATATATATTATGCAATATAGTATAAAATGTAAAAGACGATTATTATATGTTATTATCTCAAATACATGCTTATGTTACAATTTTTTTGTAAATAGGAACATTATCAAAGATGTTCACACTTTAAAAATTCCCGCATCAGGAGCTGTGATATATACTAGTACTATGTAAAACTAGGCGAAAAATCATGGAAAAGAATATTCGAATGAGACGTCATTTTTATTAACATAATTTCTAGTACTTTAGACAAAAAGACGGAATTGTCCGGTCATTTCTATGTCATATCCATGTAACGCTGTTATATTTTGTATATCTTATTAAGTTTTATTATATATTTATCTAATTAAATACATTCACTTGCAAAAAATAATATTACGTTCATAGATAACAGTCTAGATAATGGTTCAGATAACAATAAAGTATTAGAACAGAAGATAATAAATGATTACGTTTAGGAAAAATAAATAAAACTAACGTTAAATTTCATTTCAGTAATATAGATTAGATAGAATATTTGCAATTCAATATCAAACACACATATAATTATACTATAATTTCTACATATAATACATAGATAATAAGTTTTTCGATTATACATATGTAGAATTTCTAAATAAAATAAAATTGAAGTTCAAAAAGTAATCATTATGTTTTTTATTATTACTACTTTTGCCGCGTATACGGTTTATATCTACTTTTATCTGTGCACTTATCCCGTTTGTATATAAACATTCGTATCATTGGATTATTTCTGACTAATACGAATCCTTAGGGGTTAATTCTATCTGCGTTACTGTCCTAAAAGGTATAAATTAAAGATTTCCCTTGTTTCGTAACATTTGCCAATACCCATTCCCGACAGCTGAATTACATTAGCCATACTCATTACTGGAGTAATCCTAAGACATATGTATAACGTATAATTTGGATTATTTTTAAATCGACCATTATTTTATAAAGAAAATTCCATTTCTCGCAAAAGAAAATCTGCTGCTTTTTGAATCTCCTCACAAAGCACAACGATCAGTTGCAGTCTCTCTTCATAGACACCAATTGTAATTCGATTTATTTATTCCACACTTAATTAAAAAATGTATAGCATTGCTGAATCATATCTCAATCTGCTTTTATTTTCTCTTATTTACCTATTTCCTTGCATAATTTCTCATAAAAACTATGTTTAGAATATGCATTGTGTCAATTTTATCAATGTGCAATACTGTTGAATTAAGGTCTAAATTGTAATTACCTTCTACAAAATTTGCAACATAATTATTTCTATATAAGCCAAAAAATATAATTTTATTTATTAATATTATTAATTATTTATAGAATATTACGCGCTATATTTTTTGGAATTTATTCCAAACATTGTTATATTAGAACATTATTATTTCTACAAACTTAATCAATAAACATGAATATCACTTACATATGCTAATACGATAATCAAATATCAATTATCTGAGGTAACAATTAAATTATTTTAAATAATTATTTAATAATGCGTGTGTATTTAATTTATAAAAAGCAATATGTTAAAAAATGTTTTCACAGTAGTGATGAGTGTCAGAGCATGGCAATACTTCAATGGATATCGTCTATTATCTATATGTGCATCACTGATAATTTTGTTGCAAACAAAAGATAAATACGCAATACCGTGAACAAAAGATTACTGTGCGGCATGGAATTTTCAAGATTTCGTTATATGAGCCGTTCACAGACCAAAGTGATAAACTCCATTTTTAAATTTTTTGAAATTTTAGTGCAAAAGCATTTGATTGTTCCATAACTTTTTATTATTTTATCAATATCTCTACTTTTTTATCTTGTTTCGTGGAGTTAATCGTTAATTTGGCAAATGAGCGGCTCATATAACGTGTATAACACACCTTGTCTATAGTGTGTAATTAAAATATTCTTCTTTTCTTCAATACAATTAAACACCTATATAATAATTAAGCTTTTCTTAGAAAAACTGCAATTTAATTATAGATTAATCCTTCAATTTCCAATAAACGTACCTACTAATTTCAACTGTAATTAAATTTTCTCATAAGAGAAATTTAATAAAAAATTTGCACTGTGCAATAGGAGAGTGGGCAATAAAATGAAATTACCGTTGTTATTATGCGCAAAACAAAATTTCTATAATATATATTTCACTAAAAAATTTAAAGGCAATTTCGGGAAGAAATTAATTGTATAAATAAACATTGACTGCATAAAACATGTAAAAGTATAGTTTAGCAGTAGTTAGTAGTGCTTAAATCTTTTTTTTCTTAATCTGCCTATGTTTTTCTTTTTTGTGGAAATTTGTTAAAATTATCAGGTCCAATAAAAATCTTGATAATTATATCTTCTCCCAACTTGCATTTTGCTTCATAAGAATCATACTTTACGGAATTTCACTCACGCGAAACGGTAGTGTTGCCCACGATTCGCACATTACCGGCATATTCTAGATAATGTTACTTCTTGACAACCTGACGATTATCACGAGCTCGCAAGATTTTTCCAACTTGTCCGATAAGACTACCGGTTCTTTTTCCAACGTTATCCGCATCCATATATAAATTGCGATGTCGGGAAACGTGCTACGTAATTGTAAAGATGCTCGAACAGCAACACCGCGTTATCCTCCTAAGTTTGCTATTGACGGTTGTCCTGATCTCGGGAGAAATCACGAATCAAGGATGGTGGAAACATACGGTTTTCTATCAAATTTACCCCCGTAGTTTTATGGATTCCGACAATGACGGCGTGGGCGATCTTCAAGGTAAGAGAAGGAAGAAATCAACATTTTATCAAGTATTTCGAGATTTTGCATTGTTATACATTGTATATCTGTCATCTGTGCTTCATCTTTACATAACGATTTTCGTGATAAGTATGAAAAAAAAAACACTGTTACATATACTCACTTAATGTAATTGCACATCGTTTGAGAAATTTCGTAACGTGAATAGTCGCTCTCAAACTTTACTGTCGTTATTGAAAATTAAAATAAATTATATTGTATATGATGATGTAACTTGATTTAAAAAATATATATCTGTGGTTACCATATATTTAATTATTAAAGTTATTAAATAATTTTAATTATTTTTTTTAATATTATGCCCCGCTCACATTAATTAAAGTCATTTCTAAAAAGCAATTTAAGTAAATATTACACAAAATATGATGCCGTGAGTAGTATAATACTACTATAACAATAAGTATCGTAAAGTGCTTAAAATCAAACAGAAACGTTATATCATACCAGTTGATTGTCATTATTATCTTTCGTAACGTGCTACAAATTTCTACGTTTGTTTCAAAGTCCCAAGAATCTTATCTCGAATATATTCATTCGTTAACGTATAATGGAATACTCCGTTAAAAATTCTATAAGAATGTTTTTACATAATTAGATATTATATCGGTTTTCCCCCCTTCTTATCCTAAATATAGCAACATAGACTATCATTTATCCGAAACTACATACACTTTACACTTTTGGAAATACCTCGATAATGAAATAACAAATCTTTTATACAGTCAAATAATAAAAAATAAATTTTTAAAATATTAAAAATTTTTAATATTAAAAAATATATTAAAAATAGAAATTTGTTCACTTTTATCGGTTAATATATCAACCTTCATTTACAGGGATAACGAGCAAACTGGATTATTTTGTGGAATCTGGAATAGGAGCGATATGGTTATCACCTATTAATCGAAGTCCTATGGTAGACTTTGGATATGATATTTCGGATTTTAAAGATATTGATAAAATATTTGGCACATTGACGGATTTCGAAAATCTTATAAAACGTGCTAAGGAAATTGGATTGAAGGTAAGAGAGAAAATAACACGTACTTATAGAAAAAAAGAATGTTTGTTTTAAACCATATTTCTATTCTATTCATATACCTACTCAACGAGTAGTAATTTTATCAAATTTTGTTAATATTTAATAACGTTTAACTTCTAGGTCATTTTCGATCTCGTACCCAATCATACTTCTGATGAACATTATTGGTTCCAAATGAGCTTAAATCGTATCGGCAAATATGAACATTATTATATATGGGCGGATGGAAAAAGTAATAATCAGCCACCAAATAATTGGTTAAGTGTGTTTGGCGGTCCGGCTTGGACATTCAACAAAACACGTAATCAATGGTACTTTCATCAATTTCACTCTAGACAACCAGATTTAAATTACTCTAATCCCCATGTGCAAGAAGAAATGAGGGTAAATATTATATTTTATGAGATAAAACTATATAAAAATGCAATAATTGCACCTCTAATGCGTTCACTAATTATTGATACTATAGATGCAAAATATAAATACATATATTATAATATAGTATGGAAGTCGTACGTGTTTACTTTTATGTGCTGTTTGCATCACAGGAAATCATCACATTCTGGTTAAGAAAAGGTGTAGATGGATTTCGCGTAGACGCGATACCTCATCTTTTCGAAACAAATTACACTTCGGATGAACCTGAGAGCAATATAAAAGGTGTAACGAAAGATGATTATAATTATTTGATTCATACATTGACGAAAGATCAGCCACAAACGTATGATTTAGTACGAAACTGGAGAAAGATTATGGATGACTATGCTTTTTATAATAACATAGACGAGAAGGTGCATTTACTTTCAACGTCTCACATCAATACGTATCTTTAATTTATTAATATCAAAATATCATTTTCAGAAAATTAGAGTTAATTTTATATCACACTACTTTAGTATATACTTTAGTATATGTACGAAATATCTTTCTTCTTATTTTTTTACATATAGGTAATGATGACTGAAGCATACACTTCATTAGAAAACACGATCAAATACTACAACTATGGTTCCCACATTCCTTTCAATTTTAATTTTATCATGAATGTGACTGCTGCCTCAAATGCTACTACGTTTAAAAGGACAATCGAACAATGGATAAAGGCAATGCCCAAAGACAGTGTCGCTAATTGGGTGGTAAGAAAATTTTCCACATATTCTCACGTATTTTCATTTTTTAGATTGTAATACAGAAAAAAAGAATAATACAAAAATACTCAATAATTTTCATGACTTTCGTAACTATCTATCTCTTGGATAACTCGGCATTATTCTTAAAAATATTTCCACTAAACCACTTTTTAAAATGATATTTTTTATTGCACGGGGAAGAGGAAGGATAGGGAGGAACAATTGTTGTGGTAATTCTATACAATAATACAATCAATACACATGTAAATGCATTAATTTAATAGATTTTGACGAAGAGTTTAACTACTACGGTAACTTTATACGATAATATGTTAATTAATACATACAAAATTAATGTCGGTGCGTGCGTATTCAATAATTAAATCTCTCTATAGTATTTAAGAATTCTACCGTTTTATTTTCTTTTTACATCATTAACGTTTACTTTCATCATTAACAATACTAAATTATTTTATTTTATAAAAAAATAAAATTAAACGATAAACTGCATATTGCAAAGTCTTTTTACGAATAAAGTCATATTGGATTCTGATTGTATATTCTAATACACACATTTGATAATGCAACAATATATAATTTACAAACAGAGGTATACAAATAGTAAAATATTTGCTACAGATGGGAAATCATGATCGCAATCGTACTGCTTCGCGTTTCCTTGGAAGAGCCGATCAAATGACGATGTTAGCCATGATACTACCAGGCGTGGCAGTGACATACTACGGCGAAGAAATTGGGATGGTTGATAAGACAGACATATCTTGGGAAAATACGAAGGATCCTCAAGCTTGTAACGCGGGTAAAGACAAGTATAAGAGTCGATCTCGCGATCCCGTCCGCACACCATATCAATGGAACTTTTCCACAAATGCAGGTATAAATCACATGCCAAGTTATAAGTTTATCTTTATTTTTAAATTTCATTATCTCGTGTGTATATATAATATATATAAAACTAAGAAAAGCGAGAAAATTAAATATGTGGTAAGAAAATGTTTTTTAATGTAAAGTATGACTCCAATTTTTAAAATATTATATACATATACATACGATATAATATTCAGAAGAAATCAAAACATTATTTAAAAAGTTTCAGCATGATTTATATATAAAAACAAGATATATCTTAATATTATTATATATTAATGGAAAATATTTTGAAATAATTCCAAGTTATAAAGAAGGATTGTTCGATGATGAAATCTCATTTGTTAACTTTATTGGCAGGTTTCAGTAACGCCACTAGAACTTGGTTACCGGTTCATGACAACTATGTCGACGTAAATTTATTGTTACAAAAAAGTAATGATGACTCTCACTATCATGTTTATCGTGCCCTGACGCAGCTACGTAATACATCGAACGCACTCAAACTTGGATCGTGGACTACTGATGTTATAAACAATACCGTTTTGTATGTTCTACGTAAAACGAGCGAAGAGGCTGTGACATTATTAATAAACTTCTCAGACAAAGAGAAACAGGAGGTTGATTTAACGAAAGTCTTAACGGAATTCAAGTATGGTAGAGTTAAAGTAGCGAGCGTAGGTTCTGGAATAAAGCAAAAGTAAGTATCGATTCACTGATAAATTAAAACAATTAGAATTGCGTTATACTACAATAATATTATTGTAAAAAAATTAATCTCTCATTTTTGTATTTTTCAGCCAAGATGTTGAGCTGAACAAAGTTAGTATCCCACCGGCAAATTCAATAGTCTTACTAGCTAACTCTAAAGCTCCAAAGTTCATTGCTTCCCTTCAAATAATTTTACTATTACTATTTTCTTTAATAATAACATTATACAAATAAGAAATAAAAATAATAGAAATAATTTTGAAAAAATAATATTAACGATATTTGTTTATTATAATTATAATATTACATAATAATATATTACAGTAAGACAAGTAATTACTTTACTAATTATACTCAAAAGATGTCGGTTGACTTTATTAATTATAGTTACTAATAATGTATTAAATTTTTCCTTTTATATAAAATGCTGTAAGAAACATGAATTCAAAAGTATGCAACATATTATAAACGTAATAACATAATTAAGCTCTAACATACATATCAAATCTGAAAATTGTTCGACTCCTTTTGTTTTTAATGCACTAATCTTAGACTTTTCTATAACTATTTAATGTATTTGAGCAGAACATTTTTTCTGTTCACCTTTGCAAACAAAATCACCTTTGCGAACGAATCGATAATTCGTTATACAGATAGAAAACCAATTTTTACATCTAATCCCGATTGATGGAAAAATGTCTGTGTACGCGAAAATCTTCATGAGAAATTGGGATAGGATCAAGGGACAGGCGTGTGCGTGCGTGCGTGCGTGCACGCGCGTGTGTGAGTTTCTCGTCAAAATAATCTGTCAAGACATAGGTATGTACGCGTCTTTTTCCACTAAAATCACATTCCATCATCCAAACTTTTTTTTCATGGTGATACTTGATTGAATTTGATTAAATGGTGACATTTTAATCTTCAGAGAAATGTGTTCTATTTGTCTATGTGTTTCTATTTTATAAGGATTCAATTTTCCGATTCTATAATCGAGTTGATTTGTTTATCAATCAAATATCACATATATTGTATGTATATGTATATATATATAAAGTAAATTTTTTTTTTTTTTTTTTTTAATATATTGAATTGAAGATAAATGTCTTATTCGAACTCCAATATACATAATAAACGGAAAAACATTGAAAGCTAATGTAAAAACATACGTTATAATTTTCACATTATAATACAGATAATTTATGTTTACAGAGACGTTGAACTTTGTCAAATATACGTATTTCATAGCATGCAAAAATCATATAAAGATCATTTACAACGAAAAATGATTTTCTCAGCTATTAGCTTTATTTCAATATTAACATTCTTATAAAGAATGCTCGTAATAATTAACTGTAACATGTGCGTATACTATCCAAAACTATTAAAAACATTGTAAAAAAGGAATCACATACACACATGCGCGTATACACACACACACACACACACACACACACACATACACACACAATACTTCCAAAATATTGACACTGAATAAAATTCAAATTCAACGAAGTTACCAAATGTTTGATTAAGCATAAAAAAGTTAAACAATTTTTGTAATAACAAATTTGTTTATAAAAAATAATATCATATAATAATTATAATTGTATTGTATACTTTTCTAGCTCATTTTAGTCTCAATTAAGTTCAATAACGCTACGTAAAAATAAAAATAATCGATATTCAGTATCTCAAACGGGTATTTCTAATATAATGTATGTATGAATAAATGCGAAATTTGTAGTCGGCATATAATCACAGGCATGGACAATAAACAGATTGCTTATTGGATGAAGTCGTTGCCCTATGGCATTCGTTTTCAACGCCGTGCTTTCAAAGCATGAATTATGTATTTCACTGGGAACATCGATATTACTCTTGAACACAAGACGTTCGAACCACATTATTACAATAGGAAAATGATTTATTGTCTCCGATCTCTCTAGCATAAACTTGCAAACTTTTGTCGTGACTGAGGTAATCGCCATCGAAGAATGCATTAGGAATGACAAATAAATCTTTAAAATGCCTTTCTTATATTCACTTTATTTTGATAAATACTCGTAGAAAAATGTCGATATCAGAATGCGAAAAACAACATAGGAAGTTTTGATTGTGTTTTAAAAATCTTATATAAAGCTTATAAAAATATAAGCTTTATATAAGCCTTATAAAAATAAAATTTTAATCCTTCGTTCATTAAATAATGAGAATACGATATAAAGAGCAAAATTATTTAAAAATAGTTTCGCACATGAGTGCACCTAAAATAAAAAACGAAACCAATATACTGAGAAAATAAAACTCTGCTAATATTGCGCTAAAATTCTTTTTAAACATGCAATATTAATAATATCACAATTCGCAAAAGTTAAAAGAGTTTCAAGTAAAAATGTCTGTCAAGTCAGACGAATTCGTGTTACATATGCCTTGCATAGCTATAACAACTATTAATTTTATTATATGTCTTAATGTATAACCAGATAATAAACCATAACTATTATGTTGCTTGTAAAAAATTGAATCTATTGTAGAAAATTTCATTATGCATGATCTGACATTTTTGTTGTTATTTATTACTGTCTCGTTCAAAACTTACGGTGTCTCGGTGTAACAATTAATGCTTAAATTTAAATTAACTTCAACATGTTTTTAAGCGGTTTCGTGATGCTTTCAACGATATTCATGATATATTGTATTTTTTTTAGCACTAATTAAGATACATCGGATAATTGTCAGCAAATTTTTTTTTAAATTATGAGTATTTATTATATATGCTAGGCATCCTATACTATAAACAACAAGTTTACTTGTGCTTTCCAACACAAAGGAAAGGCAAACAATTTAAAGATTTTGTAAAATTTCTAGTAAAACAAATCCCAAGGGTGCAACTGACGCACACGGAATTGTTTCCTAAGTTTAGTCACAGTTCGCGTAGTCGTTTTACGGTCCGACAGAAGTTCGAAGCTCTTACCAACATTTGGCTGATTGTAACATTTTGTCCTACTGCTTTGGTAGACGCCTTGTAGATATTTTGAGATCCTATAAAATTCCTAGTCGATTTCTGTTTGATAAATGTATACTTACAAAGATTTATCAAAATCAAATGTATGATATTTGATATTTAAAATATTATTTACAACAGTTATAATAGTCATATTAGTTATAACAGTTATAATAGTTTATCAATAAATGTCTAAAATATCTTTTTAAATTGTCTCACATATATCTCAGTTAAAATTAACAAAAAAATAATTTGTTAGTTTCCTACTATGTGACGTATAGACTTTTCGCAAATCATTCCTAATGGATGTGTATCGTTCAATATCATTCAATTAATAACTCGATGGCAAGTATAGGCAGAATAAGCGCCAATGCTATCTCATACAATAGATTGATCGCTAAATTGAAGGGAGTTTTATTCCTGAAATAATAGAAGAATTCACCGAACCGTAATAACACGTGCGCAGATCTCTAGTTGCGGTGTTTCGCGAAACAGACGAAAATTAAATTTAGTATGATTTAAAAAGGAGTCAGACAGTTAAGAACTCTATTCTTTTAAAGATCACTTTTGTGCCATTATTAACAACAAATTATGTAAATTAAGATACGAATGTGTCGAATGTGATCCATTCATATCAAAATTATGTATTTTGTGCATTGTTAACTTATATTGACAAGCAGCAACACAATCATTAATTAATTTGCGAGCATTCATTAGAGAAACTTAGTACAAAAAAAGAAAGTTACATGACTCTTTTACAAATGATTTTTTAAATCAGAGATAATCATTGATTCAAATTTTTAAAAATATTTAATTTATCAAAATAATGTTTAATATGTTAAATATGTTTGCATGATAATAAAAAAATTGATCAAAGCTTCTCTTTTCTTAAAAAAAAAAAATAAATAAATAAATAAATAAAAATAAAAAAAATAAGATAACAATACAAATTTCAACTTTTCAACGACCCGTCTGACCAGTTTCATTAATTGTTGGTTAACACGACGTTTTGACCTTAGATTTGGGTCCTTATCAAGTGTATAAACTTTTACATGTAACTCTATAGATGGAAATCGCACGCTGGTATCTGTTTTGTTGACATTGCGCCCAAGCTACATCACTGACGCACTAGAAGATGTCTCATGTGCGTCACAGAGTTAATAAGTAAAAACGGCGACATCACTTCGTGTGGGACAAGTCTTACTGTAACGGTATCTCGTGACTAAAAATAACAAAAAACTCGTTAAAACAGATTAATGTTTTTCGATAAATTTTTATTTCTTGTATAAAATATTGTTTCAGGACAATAATAAACTCAATAAAGAAAAATCAATATTTCTCTTTTTTTGCCTCTTTCATACAAATTTATTAGCATTGCACGCATGCAAGCATGAATTTCGATTCGTAAATATGAAGACTCCAAATATGAAGACAAGCATCAATGGGTTTCTCTGAGCATCATTCATCCACGATCATACTCCTCTCGATACATAAAAGACGTAAAATGGAAAGTTAATTGAATACGTCAGAAATAATGGATGTGTAAAATGATACAATAAACTAGCAGAGCTAGCTAGCTTAATTAATGCGAATAACGGGACGCGAACAATGATCTCCTTTCTATCGAAGTTTGGATTTTAATAACTTGATTATCGCTTTAAAATGATATCCATCTTTGTCTTGCTTTCTTATTTACTTTTCCAACATTGCTTAATAACGATCTTTTTATTTTTTATTTTACGATTTTATGTGAATACAATCTTTCGAATTGAGATCGAGATAAAATCAAACAAGTAAAAAAATAACGAATGATATATAATATTTACGAAAAAATGATAGATCTCATGAGATTACAAATATTTTTTTAAGTAATAATGTGTATATGTGTATATATTGTGCGAGAGGGATATCTATTTATTATGGTTCATAGCATACATAATGTAAGTGTAACACGAGAGAAGCAATTAACTAATCGGCTAAAACGCGACGTTAATGTAATCGATTGAATAAGTAAATGTTAACGGATACATGTAAATATTGAAAAATTATCACAATGATATTTAGGCCATGAGCATTAATAATGTCATTTTCTGTGACTCGATGATAAAAGAATGAATGTCTGTCTACACTTTTTATCCATCTATTTTATATTCATATATTGAATATTATTTAATATTCATATAGATAAATACATACGTGCACGCGCATAAAGCTAGAGAAATAAAGATAAATAGAGAAACAGATAGAAACCGAGAAAAAATAATAAATAATAAATAATTACAAGTTTTGAATTATTAAATTAATTTTGGAAGTTTTACTGGGCATAACACACATTTTTATTGAATTAACTTAATTCATATAATCACATGTTTTTGCAATAGTTAATATTAATAAAATTAGTAATAATATTAATAAAAGAAAATTAGTGGACAAGACAGTGATTTGTGATAACGTGATTGATGATATATAACAAAGATCGAGAATGGAACGTCAAATGTCATTCTTCTTCTCTTTCTCTTTGTCAAATGTCACGGAATTAATTAAATCCGCGAATTGAAGACGCTGCGGCAATTCTATTATATCCCTCGGTTCCTATTAGAGAAAATGGAGAGACGCTCAAAGAAATTTAATCACACAAATAATTTCGCCACAAAACGATTGCATTAATTTCCTCGCAATAAGCCGACAGAAAAGCCGAATTAAATCAAGTGTAAGAAGAACCATGCAAAGATCGACGCTGATAAAAGATGTTAATCTCTAATTAAATAGTTCTCGTTTCTGACAACTCTTCCAGAGCTTTGTAACCGAAGACTTCACAGATTAAGAGATTTTCCAGCGAACGTGCGCATTCAAGATGTTCCGCGGAATAGTAAAAAAATAACAGATATTTTTTTATACTCACACATACAAAGTGTTCGTTATATGTTACATGTAAACAAATCTGTTCAAATAAATTTACTTAAATCGCGTGTCGAAATGGCTAGCAAAAGCATGTAGAAAGAAAAAAAAGAGGAAATAAGTGAATCACAAAAATGAAAGTCTCTTTAAAACGAGGCATACGTCTTTCATTAACCACGAGCGACGATCCGTTTTTTGCATACGACCTCTTTTGAATTCGCTTTAATGATAGTAGTTTTCGAGTTATGTCGAGTTGTGGTAACGATGGCCATGAACACAGCCCATATTAATGTACGTTCCCTCTTCTTCTTTCTCTTATCCTGAGAGAAAAATAAAGTTTACTGGGAAGAGATACAAACACGTTTCGCTCTTGTTCTCTGTCACACTAATGCATGCAAAATAAGCGCGAAACGCTCCGTACAGCGCGCGGCGGACCGGCGACAGATTTGCATAATTCTTAATAACTGCTCTCGCATATTTGCGTGCGGTTTTTTGGTTGGGCATCCGATTACGCCCTCGGACATTATACACCCGATATGCGATACGTGATACGCGATACGCGATACGCGATATGCACAACGAGATGCCGCGATCGGAATATGTATACTGCGAACTTGTTAATTATTAATAGTGAGATTATGTAATTACAATCAACTTGTATTTCAGCTACCAAACGAATCGTGGAGAAACGTCGGATTAATTCTAAATTACATCGTTGCCATGCATTGATTACGTCCGTTGAGCGTACTCCCTAACAACGTCGAAATGGATAATAATCATGCGGAAATAATCATATTACACCAGTGACGCAGTGAAAGAAAGACATCGAGACTTTATGAATAATATATAGTATATCGCTATGTACAACTTTTGTTTTGTTTTAAATTTTAAATCATCGTTTATTCTGTATGTCGAACAGATTTTTGTGTGATATGTTTTTTCTAATTAATTGTTAGATTCGTGTATAATTTTTCATATTATATATTAAATATTCTTTTCTTACAAAACTTTTATCTATTTATATTAAATTCTGTAAGAAAAGAATATTCATAACACATAGATATTTTAAATTTATAATAACTTCAGTTCTTAAATCTTAAAATGTATAAAAATTTTAAATCAAAGCGTTATACTAACTTCACTTTCCCAAGGATCCGTCTAAGTATAGATTTCGTAAAGAATATTTCGGAGCCCAAGCTTTTCGCGATACTTCAATTTTAGCAGGAAACCTATAATTGGACTTGAAAGACCGATAGTTTTTTCTCACAGGCGCAAAAGCATAAAACTTACGCGAGAATACTCATAAAGACTGACATTACGTTCAGGTAAACTTTAACTCTTTTAGGTCCAAGTTTTTACTCGTTAAGAAAAATTTTTACAAATATTATAGTTAAATATGACTAAAGATACTTTAGTTCAAATATGTTAAAAATTTTTAAATTACATAAATTTTGATTAAATCTACTCTACTCAATATATAAAATATATTATGTCAATAATACCTTTAATGATGAGCATAATAAAAAAAGGTGCTTCGAGCGCAAGCTGTATGTGAGAAAATTAAATTATAATTCTTCTTTAAATCTATGCACATTCTTCTTTCAAACTTTCTAGCTAATATATTATATTAGCCGAATGTAAATTTCATCAAAAGATATCGCGTTACCTACATCATACAGTATGTAAGTACATGGAATATTATTGATTAGATAATAAAATTAATTAACGCAAAAATTTATGTATTAATTAAATGCTATTGCATGTTTTTTATGACTTCAGAGAAACCTAGATATTTCTTTAATATCTTTCATTTTTTCGCATATAATCTAATTGGGTTAATTAAATCGGCGTACTTATTGTTAGAATATAAAATTTCTTACACACAAACGAGTTATTTACATGTTGTCTACATTATCTAATTAATATAAGGGAGCAAAAAAATTATTTAAAAATGAGTGAGTATAACTACATTAGATTAATATTATTCTTTTAATTAAAAAATTGTAATCGTAATCATCAAGATTTTTGCCCTTCATTAAACTATCGAATAGTAAAATTATGTAGTTTTTGTTTTTACACAAATAATTAAAGTAATAAAATACTCTTTTATAAAAATAATTAAAACAATAAAATACTCGTTATTTATAGATATCAGAGAAACAAAACAGAGAAAGAGAGAGCGAGAGAGAGAGAAAAAGAGCGAGCGCGTGTGTATGTGTGTGCGCACGCGCGCGCGCGCGCGTGCGTGTGTTAGTTCACTTATAAATGTATGTATCTTTATTTAAGTATCTTTTAAAACTAGTTTGCCATTTTTTTGTATTGGATAATAATAAGCATTATATAAACACTTTTCTTGCATCAAATGATATTATGAGGTATTATTTATTATATTTTGGTACTTATCTAGACACGCGTTAATTATTTATCATTATTCGAGATATTATCCCATCTCTACTCACCGATCACATAACTGTATCCGTCCAAGGTTAAAACGCATTTGCGTGTATTTGACGAGGACGGGATGCATGGTACTTGTCTTTGTGAAATTCGCTTGCTCGGACTGTACGAAGATCCAGCTGCACCCGGATCTGAATGGCACTTTTGCACAGGATCTTTGCCTGGTCTAGACATTGTCATCAACCTTGATTTACTCAGTCTTATTTCCTCGACATCTTCGCCGATCTTCTCATTCGAATACAGAAGCGTACGAGACTCCATTTTCGTAACTACCGCACTTTATTACTGTATCCTGCATCCCTGCCATCAGTCGATACCCTTCTCTAAATGATCTCTATGATTTCTATCGCAACGAATCGACGTGCAATTTTATTCCTATTTACGATCTGTGCCATCTACGTAAAATTTACTTTTTAGCAGTTTAGTTTATTTATGAATCATCCACAATTTACCTATTATATCGTTATAATATTTCACACGTAGCGTAGTTCGAGCGTCGAGCGGTTTAACACGAGACTTCAGACTCTCCGTGTGATAAACCATTGGAAAGTAAAGGTGTTCACTTCTTTATTTCCATATATTTGTATGTGCGAAAATAATGTCAGTTACGTTTCCTCCGTGTGAGAATGATGTGTCAGATTGATCGATGCGCATTCAAAGTATGAATAACCATTCGTTTTTCCAAAGGCAGATGCTGGCACAATAATTTAATTTTCAACATGCACGAAGTGAAAGATGAAAACTTCTATCTTTTCATAAAAGCGTATGAAGATTCTATCATAGAAAGAATACATTTATCTTTATCTCTGTCTTTGCAATTCACAAATTATTATCTTGTACCTACATCTTTAAGGACGGCTACACATATTATCCTTTACGTACTTTTTTGTTTATTTTTTATTTATTTTTCAATTGTTTTTGTACGCAACTTTTTTTCTTTGCTCTGTACGCAATAAAACTCCTCAAACAGTAATTTGAATTTCAGTTCCAATCGACGAGCCGATCATCGTACGAAGCAAGAACGAGCATTTATCACAATCCTGTTCGAGTCTCGATTCTCGGAGGACATATTCTGTAATTATGATATTTTTCTGTCGCAATCAAACAACACATAATTGCCGAAGGATAATTCTGTAGAACGATATCGACATCGTCTTCGTGATGTAGCACAGTTAACACGTCTCCACGTGTTCTTCATTATAGCGTCGAGAATAACTTTTGAAAGCGAGAAGAAAAGATGTCGGGAAAAAGTGTGCAATGTCAATTGTAGAAAAGTTTGTACATTATAGAAAATTGGCAAGAGCAGGATCTTGAACTTATCCTCGTTAGATCGTATTCTCGTAACCTCGTCATACCGGACACGATTGCGAGTGGCGGAATCACCGGTGTATATCCGTGACGTGCACGCACGTCTGGCCGCGAGTTCTCGCCCTGACAGATGGTATGGAGGGAGAACGAAAATCAGGCGATCGATTCACGTTACCATAACGTTAACGTCGCAGGTTGGTTACCCGTACCGGTGCACCGGCGCGCCCATGCCGTCTCGCTTCCGACATGCCTTGCCGCGCGGCACGCACAAGTTTTCACGGGATATGATTCGAAAATGCATCATCGTGCATAGACTCTACATCTTTACGTTCCTTCTTTCGTGATCGCGTTTCACGCGATGAAATCCAAGAGAAACTTCCTCATAACTATATACACGGAATAGAATTGCGTCCGCGTTGCTGTGACGCTTCCAAAATTTCCGCAACTTGGTTCGTTAAACTCGAATTACACTGGAGCTAGGATTATCTTTCTCTTGTCATATATCGTATGTGTGTATATATATATATATATATATTTCATATATAATAGAGGTTCGAAAATGGGAAAATCGGACGCAATGTCCGATTTCATCCGTCACGCGCAAATGAGTCGGATGAGCCGATTTTTTTTTTCAGAAATTACGACACGTAATTCCGATTCAGCCAAATGGCAAATGAGCGACAGAACGTCATCAAGACACTATATTCGCCAAGCTAATATTTTTTAATAATCGGTGTTTCTTGGTGAGATCGCAGCAGTCGCTGACTAAGTCCTAAAGCTCTGCATACGGCTCGCAGTGAAAACGGAAAGACGGTGACGTATGAACCGCGCGATCAGTGGAAGAACCGAGCGTTTGGTCAGACGCCAACGGCGGCAAAATCCGATGAACGGTCGGGGGAGAACGAGACGGGACGGGGCGAAATGAGACGAAACGAAACAAACGGAACGAAGGAGTGAACGCGCGCGTGATCACGACACGCGAGTCACCAGGAAAATGAACACGAACGTCCGACCTCAGTCACGGTACCGCTACAACTGAACCACTCGAAACCTCCACCTCTCGCCGTCGTCCTCCCTTCTCTTTGTCGCGTCCCGCTCCCGACACCCCGACAGCCTATTTGACCTCTCTCTATCCAACCATCATATCCGTTTTCGTTTCTCAGTCTCACTCCTCGTTTCTCGCCATCGTGGCTTCTCTCCCTCTGGTATCTTTCCCGTCCATCTCTTTTTCTCAATCGAAGCTTGCCAGTTTGGTCTGTTTGGTCTTTCTCTCCTTCACTCGTTCTCCTCGAGAACTCTCTTTACCCTCAGGTGTATACATGTATACATGCATGCGTGCGTGAGTATATACGTGTATGACACCAAGCCTCTCCCGACACTTTCTCCGGCGCTTACTTCGCTATCGGTCCTATGAAACTATATTCGAAAACGATGAATGCTGCCACCGATTTTATGCCACTTTATTCATTTATTTAGCCAGCGTTGTAGCGGGTTCACCGTCAAAAGGTGGTCAAAGGAATAGTAATTAGACGTCTGCAGCATTAAGGGATTGTAGGTCACATGTGTCTTCAATTTTTTTCTCAAAATTTAATAACAATTTAATGACAATAATGTTGATTCCATTTTATTCTTTGTCTCTTTTATAAGATGTATTAAAATTTAAAAATTTCGCAGAAAGTACATGATAAAAAGTAATAAACAAGTATACATATAATATATATATACAAATTTTTATTTTCCTTTAAAATCGTTGATTTATGTAATGAAATGACATAAAGGAAAAATAAAATGTAAATGAGAGATTATATATGTTAAAATTATCATTTACATATCCTTTTATTCTTAACGAAAAAATTCATTGGTACGATAATTTGATATTCAAAAAACTTGCGACAATCAAATGTTCGCTTTAACTTTCTATTTCTGTCTATAATTGTAAAAAGTTTGAGGAATTCCAGAATACTCGCGTGTTTACTTTAGCTAAAGGACATGCTTGCCCATAAACTTTGCGTAAACGCAAAATTAAAATATGTCTTTAGAAAAAGAGAAAAGTTTTTAAAATTTTCTCCTTATTTTAATCTCTTCCTCCGCTAATACAAATTTCATCATAAAAATTCGTCAAAATAAGTGAAAACAATTTAATATAATATGTCGGATATAATATTATTATTTAATGATATTTTATACTTTTCAATAACACCGCAGAAATTAGAGCAGTTATAGGATAATTATAAACGCAGACAATTATAAATATATCTTTTACAATATATTCCAAAAATCTAATCTTTGTTATAGATTCATTTCATGCAAATAAAAATATCTTGAAATAAATAGGAAGGATCAAACAAATAAAATTTTTATTTACTTCTTCAGCATAAAACAGATTGATCAGATACTTTACAATCGCGATCGATACCATAGTACAAGATCTTCAAAGACCGGAAATGCAGCAGCTGCACCATTAAACTTTTAGAGCTTGCTCGAATTCAATGCGAACTGTCTTTCGAATGACTATTGCGTCTGCTTTTTCTTTTGTAACATAGCGTTCACTCCGTATATTCGCGCCTCATCCTTTTCAACGCTAGCCCTTTATCTTTTTCGAGCGTTGACCGAAATATCCAGTGAGTTTCATATGATTAGTTCTTCTGCGTGATACTATCGCATCTACGAATCATCCCCACCGTGACCCAACTAACCTCTTAATCAGCTATCTAATTTCACAATGTAAGAAACATCTTCTCGTCTTTTCTGTCGAAATAAACCTATAAGGGAAATAGCAGATCATAACGAAACAGTATATTAGTTGGCCAGACAAGCTGTATAGTAGTCAGCCATTTATTATAAATGCAAATGCATTCTGTTCGCGATATTTCTACTCATAAAGGGGAGAGGGATAAGGGGCAATTTCGATTATAGCTGGTCGGGCGTGAGAAAAACGTCAATTTAACAGATAATCTTGCTGCCGAGCCGTTCTAACCTTCCTCAAACGAAACTGTGTCTCAAAAAACCTTCTTCTGTCACCTCCATAAATGAGATCAGTAAGAATCTTTTATATCATCCTTCTCTCTCTCTCTCTCGCTTTTTTATTTTGCGATGAAATTTCGTGTGTCATACAGACGTATCAATTTCGTCCAGTTTTGCAGGCCGAGTAAACAGAGTGCTTCATTAAAGTGTGTGCACTTGATAAATTAATATACTTGTTTATAGTTGTTGAAAACACGCTTAGTTTGCTCAAAGATATAGTCAATGCGGACGACTTAAGTACAATGTAGACAAAGTTTGCTGCCTACACTAAAGTATTTGCCGATCTGATAAAGAATTGAAAAGCGGTGGAACAGTACTTTCACCAGATATTCGATGATTGACTGATTTTCGAGCCAAGGTATACTACACGTAAACCATGTACTACACGTAAACCATGTACCATGCACATGGAGTAGTGTATGAAATTTATTCTACATTCATTTGCATGGAATTTCCTTTGATGCTCTATTTGGTTTCTTGGTTTATTAAGTAAATAAAATAAAAATTGTATAAAATTGTCTAAAATTATATGCAAAGAAAATCAATATTTACATATTTTATATTCAAAATAAATAAATTCAAATAAATCTACATTTTCTCAACATTTTAACGAAATAAAAAAAATATACCGTTCTTAAATAAGCAACTTTGGACTTTATTTTTATATTATTAACTCTGTACGCAAGTTGAAAAAAATTGAATTTTTTGAAATGATGAAACCCTTCATATGGGATATCGCTCAAGAACATTGGCGGCCAATAGACGCCAAGAATAATCGTAAAATTGTACACGGACGATTAAATCAATTCAAGGAGGAAAGAGAGGTAGGAAGATTTAAATTCCACGGCGATATAAAAGCGTCCAGTGTTGCGAGAGACCCATAACTCACCTTACGTACTCACTAACGCGGATATTTTCGCGATAAAAACGCTGTGGCTCGTGATAATGCTAGGTTCACCTCTATTTATCACGCGGTACACGTGATAAATTAGCCCATTTAATGGCGACCGCTATGTACCCATCAATTAATACCTGTGTGCTCATCAAACGGACAGAAGAGAAACGCGATGGTGGACCACCGGGTTAAACCGATGTCAAAGTCAGCCAATTATACGTGGGACTGTATATTCCTATCCGCAGCGCGTGTATGTCCTTTGCCGACTTAATGTCGCATCAATTATCGACTACTATTATCAACTCGATAATAGACACTACATCGTAGACCGAACTCGTCAATGATATCGATGATGATCTAACAGAACAAAGACATTTGTTCGTTCCATAGTAAAAATGACGTAATCGCATCTTACGCGAATATGGTCACTTATATATATCAGTACTGCTTTTATATAGCCTTTATATGCCGCGATACCATAAGTTGCACTCCATTATGGACATCAAGCTGGAGCGAATTTCTTTAACCTCGTGAAAATGCGTTGACCTTTACCACTAGCGACTAAGCGTACACAATTTAATCATGTAATCTTTATAAAAACAATATTCGTTTTTGTTTGCTTTGCAAAAACTTGCTCCCGTAGTCGAACAAATGTGAATTGTGCTCTTGGCTATGGGATCGCATACTGTAGTTTAATAGATATATGACACTCTATGCATGTTGAAAAATTCAAAGTAAATCGAATTAACTGATGCTAGCTAAAAGCTAAATCTAATTAATGATGGATCATTAAATTTGCTCGCAACGAGAAATATGAATAGAGAACACACAGATGTTTTGTGATAATGAGAAAAACTCAAATGATATAAATTGACAATATTGCAATTTAGTAACAAAACGAGCGAGAGAGAGAGAGAGAGCTGTATTAAGTTACTTAATTTAATAAAGACTCTCAATAATATCGCATACATGAACATGTTACATTTGTACACCTTTGAAACGTAACATAAAAACATAAATTAATTTTCTTATTACAATTACAATTAATGTATATTAATTAAATATTATAGTAAGTTTTTGATTATACAACTTTGATTATACTCGCGTAGACCGATTTCTTCCTGTGAGAGCATATGGCTATACGAAATTGGATCATTGAAACGTTAGGAACAATGGCTCGCATAAATTGCTCCGTCCGCAATTATACTATTCATCAATTTAATTAAATTTTACATGCGCCGAGAACAGTAATAACGGCGTAATAATTCGATTAAATGTAATATCAAAAAGTGTCTAACAATATTATAACTTTTTCATAAGTTTCATAGTTAATTAAATATTCAAATTAAAGTGACAGACAACTCTCTTTCCCATGAGAAACCATTGTCACGTAGAATTAAAATCAGTCGCACGATTACAATGGTGACCGCACATAATCCGGGCTTAAGTCGGACTACACCGCAGACGCGTAAACTCTGGCTTAATTTCGCACAACCCAAATTCAATCAACGTTTAGTAAGTTCCATACCGCTAACTGTTTCAATTTAAGATTAGCGGGATCGCGAGTATCGATCTACTACAAAAATCTACAAAAGAGTTATTGAGTGAAATTTCCACGTCGTGCATATTGATTGCAAAAGTAGCATAATCTCTTTGAACTGAAATATAAAACGTTCTAAAACTAACTGGCTCTAATAATGATTTGTATATATTCTTGAAAAGAAAAAATCCATTTTTTTTTTAATTTGTTATAAAAATGACATTTTCCTAGAAGACACGTTGCAGACGTGTTGCGCTCCGTGTACGGTCACGGCCATCAACGTGCGTATGCTTTGCACGCGTTTCTAAATTCTGAACAACTCGACCGTCATAGGAAATATCTTGGCGCGCAACACCATCGGCATATTTATTTTGCGAGGTACAACGTTGTACAGCGCAGCACCAATGTCGATGACATCCGGAAATGACAGCTTCGCGAAATATTTCAGAGGGATGTTTCAGATGTTAGTCAAATACACCGAGGGTCGATTGACTGGGTGACTGCTGAGCTCCCATCGTCGGTCGAAAGTCATAACCAAGCAACGTTATGACTTTCGACCACGCTAACCCGCATGTACGAGAATTACAGCGTTACATAAACGGCGTTACAGCGAACCTTAAATTGTCACGCAGTTTTATGGCGTGCGCACTGTCGCGTCTCTATCGCCAAGAAATATCGGTTAGTGGACCCCAAGTTTATTCTCGCTCGTCATCGCCGTTATCTCGCACGGAGTATAGAACCGAGCATAGCCGGTCGATAGATAATAGACCAATGTACCATGTCGTAATCGAGAGTCGGTCCTCAAGATGTTCGTACTCGAGAAACAATTCGCAAATGATTCATCATATGACATTGGGATAGCATAAACGGAATTTAGGTCAATACTTTATATGTAAATCGATTGCCATTCACAGAAAATTAAAGAAAATTTTTGATAATAGAAATTTTTTTCTATTAAAAAATTTTCTATTAAAAAAATGGTCATTAAATCGCAATCACAAATCGATAAATAATTTTCAATCATGAGAAAACTCTCTCTCTCTCTCTCTCTCAATCGCTACAGAAATCTACGAGATATTTAACATCGGTAAATCTAATTGAGGTTTAAAATACAAATGATAATGAAAAAGTTTAAACTCCAATTCGCAATTTCGCCAATGCAGCTCCCTGCAATATCCTAACGTGCGCATTACTCAGAGGTTCTAGCATGCACCACGTTTAAAACTATAGACACCAGACAATGCTATCGATTTCTATTCTAAGTTTTGCTGCAGCTCTGCTTTACCGACCTTCACCGGAAATTACGGCAAGCTACGACATTTCCGGTTAATTCCATAGGCATTAACAAAAGGGATATTAATGTTTGACAGAATTAAAGCCACGCGTTTCCTTCAGTTATCTGTTTTTCATTACAGGCATACTGCCGTGCCGCTCTACCTCGCTCCGACATAGACAAACTTTATCAGAATCAAGATCGTTTTATAAAACTCTTATATTTCAATGAAAAATATGAAATATAATGACATTTACAAATTAATTAACTTGACTCAAAAAAATAATAATATCGCACAGCCAATAAAAAATTCGTGACATTTGGCAATACTTTGGTTTCTCTCTACACGCACGCGCACGCGCGCACACACACACACACACACACCAATCTCATCATTTCATTATCATTTGAAAAAACATAACTGATACTTGAAGCGACACTTGAATATTAATTTAATTTTCGTTTTGCATACTGATGCATCATCTGCAACCTTACCATTAAATCAAAACTCGAATCAAAATCTTATAATTAGCTATATGTGGTGATCTTGCTGAAAAATCATATTAATTAATAGTATAGTTAAACAATTGAACAACCAACTATCGCTACGGCAAATGTTGAAAATGATTGAAAACGAAATTGCTGAAATGTGGTGGACGTTTAAAAGCCCTTATTTCCACAAACAAGTATCATATGAAATATCCATATAAGCGAAATATTATGACAATACGCTTTATCGAAGCATGACGATACAAACGACAACAAGTTTGTGACCTTCACCTTTGAACGCACAGCACATCACAAGAAGATACATCGACGTTTCTGAACAAACGCATCGTTTACAACGATGCGCATCAAATATGTGCGCACGAATAATTCATCGTGTGTGATATTTACTGTTGTGCTATTCACGTTTGAAAGGGAGGCGTATTTGTAGTTGAAGACTCTCTCGCACGCGTGGATAGATTTCTTTTTTTTTATTACAGTCGCAGACACTTTAATAACTCGCGCATGCTTATAGCTGTTATGCATTGTTCCTTCATAAGAAAATATTTCACATACCGACTCGAATATTCATCTTAGCTATGAATATTTTATTGCCGCATTTACTATATATATATATATATATATATACATATACATACATATACATATATACATATATTATGTACAGAGTGTTCGGTGAATAGATGCGCATCAAGCGAATAGAGGGATTATCGTTATCAAAAATATTTTGAAACGAATCTTTTAAAAATTAAAAATGTTGACGTTTCGACATTTCGCAAAAAAATGATCTGTTTGATTTTCGAATAATATACATAGAGCCTATACAATCATATCTATTATAGAATACCCAGAAATCATCTAATTAATCATCAATAAGATAATCATGGACATTTTTTACATACGTATATATCCATCAGATTAATCAATGATCAGAAGCGTCAATTAAGTAACGGATGAGGACAGTATCGCGCTGAAATACAAATGCGCTCTGTGATATCGTTGCGAACAGAGCACCGTTCGGTATCGATCGAGAAGAATGGAGTTGGAGGAAGCTCTGCTATTGGCATTTCAGCTGGCGCACAGCCAATCCTTACATTTCGCAGCGCAAGGAACACCGATATGTTCGTGAAAATATAAGTGCGAGTCTAGATACGTGCGCGCGTGTTGTCATATTCCGCCATCATCCGAAGAAATCTCGATAAAAAGCATGCATTTTATTTAAAAACATCGAGTAAACAATGCAGTAAAACAGCAAATTTGCAAATGCAACACGTGTTGTCAATTATCTGAGTTCGATGGATATATTTTAGAACAACCATTCATAAAGAATAATTCATTTATAAAGATCAAATTAAGGAATACATTCTGTGTATTTGTATGCTAATATAAAAATATAAATATGTATGCCTGTATGTGTATAATACAGACTGAAAGCGGAAGAACAGCAGATACGTATATGTGTGCATCACACACACACACACACACACACACACACACACACACACGCCGCAAAGACGCACAGCCGAACGACGCATAATGCACGCGCAGGTATCACACACACACACACACACACACACACACACACACACACACACACATATATCACACGTATGTACACATATACAGTTTAGGATATCCATCCAATTTATAATGTTACATTAATTTGTATAACGTCCGAAGCTCATATCTGTACCAGAATTTAATTAATACATTGTTCCAGCAAACTAAAATGATTACGAGATTTCTAAAATGAACGATCTTGCAACTATCGTAAGTACGATAACAGACATATATTCGCAACGTCTGACTAATTCTAAATTATCGAAAAAAATAATAAAAATATAATATGTTCCTATCAGTCTAGCACCATATTGCATTACGGGACAGTTATAATAATTGATTGTAAGATTCATTAAATTTCTATATATTGCAAATGACTACCACAGTCATTCAACTTGATGACTCTCATGCGAGGGACTAATTGGGATCCTTCTTTGACTATGTCATTCCGAGTTCCTAAATTATGAACTTTCCATGGCAAATTTCGTAGGATGCTTAACGTGAAAAATGCGCAAAAAAACTTTCGTGAAAGTAGGACAATCTACTTTTTCGTAGAGAAAATTTTATCATTTCAGAAATTCATATTTTACGCAAAGTAAGTGTCTTTGATAATAAGTCACATACAAATAAAGTGAAGTGACTCTCCATTTTTATTTGTTTTTATTCTCCATTTTTATTTTGCAGAAAAAAATAAATTATTCATTAAATAAAGATTATTGTTCAATAAGTTTAAGAAATTATAGAAAATGTTGTATTAAAATGAATTAAAAGCAGGAGATTATCATCTATAACGTATTATTTAAACGTTCTTGTGATTGGTCTCTTTTTATAATAATAAGTTAAAAAAGACAAATTAAAAGACTTTAGGAGGTCAAACACATCATTTCTATTCGAAAATATGATAAACACATGCTTCATTAATACTATAATACATCCTATTTTTACAGAAGAAAGCGGAACGATTAATTACGATCGTTTATCGAGAGTTAAAAGATTTTGCTACATCACATCTATATACAGAATTCCGATGTTTTCAATATAACTTTTGACACAATGATCGTGTTTCTTCGTAAAGCTCGTTAAAACAGAATCCGAAGCGAAGAAGGAAATAGGAAAAACAATGCGTGTTTCCGTTAAACAAATCGATATTGTATCAACATATGGCTAATATGTCGCGAAAATATCGATCCAATAATACCAAGAGCAGTATATCGCATCGTACATAAATACGCATCGTGCACGCGGACGATGGCTTCCATTGGAATGACGTCGTCACTGGCACCCATTCATCTTGTCACCGACTCTCTAAATTCCCGTCGATATCTACCCAACTATCGCGTTGTAGATAGATCGTTGGTGCATTTCACCACCCAAATCTTATTTTATTGCTAGATTATCTTCAAGTCACTACAATAAATTTCAACTTCATCATCTGAGATAGATGTATAGCTACTTCTGATAGAGGTTCGAATAAGATAATTTAGATACGTTCGTTGTCAAAAAAGATAGCACGCAAAATGTGAACTACGTCATTGATTAAGTCTTTGGCTTGATTACAAAATCGAACGGCCGAGTTTCGTTGATAATCATCAGTCGCGACGAAAATGGCAAATACAGTAGTCCTGTGTAAAAATGATTCGACTTACAATCAGTGGATGATGAAACGCGAATAATATATTAATAAACAATAACAATTAATACATTCTTGACCGCGTATTACTAAATAGTAAAATATAAACATCAATTTGCCTTTTTGTGGTCGAGCCTAGATCTTATTTACCAATTAATGATCTGCGCAATCGCAGTACACAATTAAATACACAATTAAAAACAAGATGCGTGTCGACACTGTCGAACTTGAAACGCAAATCACCAACATAGAATCAACTTGATTCCAAATGTTGGTATTAATAATAATTTATAGAGTTATAGGTATTAATAATATATTAATAGATAGTGAAGCGAACACCGTAGGCGCCGCATGTACTATTTCGGGGGGGGGGGGGGGGGGAATTAAGGAAGAAATAACTTGAAATGATAATAAATTATAATTGTCAAATTATAATATTTTCAAATGGACTTTTTATACGCGCATAATATGCGCGTACGCACGGTGATTCTAGATAATTATACATTTACATTATTTATTTTCAAAGATTATTTCAAGTTATGTATTATTTTGTATTCTACGAATACATATGCAACCTTTCATTGCATTTTAACTATGTATATATTATCATTTTAATAAACTAAAAAACTAAAGACAACAATATACCATTTGATTGGTTAAGTTGGATTGGTCAAGAGTATTACATTATTTTTTTACTTAATCACCATTAAAATATTTTTGTGCATCGTTTGATAAAGCTTTCAAAAATTTCAAAGAAATGGTACATGAACGTTAAAGTCATTCGAAGTCTTATTATGTGTTCAAAAGACTTATAGCTGAAGAAATGTCTCTATACTTATACACTCGACAGTTTATTGAATTAATTGTTATTTACTCTCCAAATGTTTCCGCACAGTCTTCCTCTTATCTAACCTAACAAGAAAGAAATATCGTGATTCTGCGAGAACAAGATTGGCGAAAAATAATAGTTTACAAAGAGAAATGATACTATTATCGTCTTCTAAAGAAACATACAAAACGATACCAACCGGAAAAGCACGAGACACCAGTATATTCGTCTAAATGATAAGAATAGCGCGCTACCCGTAACAGAAATTGGAAATCAATATTTAAACCCATTCTTGAGGTGTCGTGACCAAGCTGGATTTGCGTGCGGTACTGAATAGATAAGAAGAGCACCAGAATAGTGTTACGAAGCCGTGCATCCTTATCGAAAGAAAACGTATTGTGGATTACTTATTTTCTATCGTAATAAATAGCTAATCATCTGGTTAGACGGGTGATCATATTTAATATGCAATCGTAGAAAACTCATAAAAGCCTATCCATAACTTTTTTCCAATTGAACTAATTGTTTTAATTTCTATAAATAAATTAATTAATTTCTATAACGTTGTGTTTTATTCCGCAGTTTCCAATATAAAATAATATTAAAGAGAAAAGAGCAGATGTAGGAAAATGGAATTATTGTTAATCATGAGCCATACAGCCTAAACACAATCAATCGTGTACACGCACACGTACACTCGAAAATAAAATTTAAAAATAATAAAATGAGATATATACAGAGGGAGAGAGAGAGAGAGAGAGAAAGAGAGAGGACATCGACAATAAAGATTTTAATATCAAAGGATTGCTTTTATTTCTACTTTTGTAAAACAATGTAATCGTATCACGGGATACAAAGTGATCTAAAGTTTTAGTAAAATATCAAGGTAATGAATGATTAATTAGCTTCATACAGTTTTTAATATTTCACATATCGTGAATTTAATATTTTACATATCGCTTATTACTGGCATTTACACGCGAAATATTAAAGAGATAATTTAATTTGAAACTTGCAAATATATTTCGCAGGAAAATATTTATGTTCTGAGGAAAAATATATATTCCACAAAAAAGAATGATTTCGACACGCAAATGTACCAAATAAATTTATACGTACCGTCCCGTCATATTCGAATAACGAACTACATAGCGAAAAAGCAGACAGTAACGATGTATCTCAACTATCTTATTTTACGGTAGAATAAATGTTGGCAAAGCTGAGACTCTCGGCACCAGTCTTTAAATTCTGTTTTTGCATTCGAGCCATGGCAAATTTATCTTCACGCTTGGCAACTTGCGAAAATTCTCACGAAGACGTGACCCGTGATACATTCGACTTTGTTTCGGTTTATTTGTCCTGCTTTATTTCTCTTCACACACGACCTTTCTTTCGTAACTATTTTCAACAGCGGTTACCCAGTAACTACCAGAAATTCTTCACGCGCGCGCGCGCGCATGTGTATATGGTTATGTATGCTTAAAAATAATACACATATTTAAATTCCGAATATTTTTCACCGAATTCATAAGTCCAACTCATAAAAATCAATGACACATAATGTTAAATACTCAATAAGTGTAATAAAGATTTTATTAAGAAGAAAAACTTTAAATTTATTACAGATGTCTTTTGTAAAATTTAACTTTTAAGAAGCATAAATTGTATATGTATTTACGTACACATATATAATTTGTAATTTTTGATAAGAGAAAAATAATTGTATAAAATGATAATGAGATATTTATATTACAATAATACTCATCACAAAGTATGTCACTAGGATATACATATAATATTTTCGGAGAACCAAATTTATTTAAACCTGAATAAAATTATAATAAAATTATAACAAACTTGAAATATTCTTGTGAGAAAATGATTTATACAATTATAAACTATAAATTAAATTTTCACAACTATTGCTTGCGGATCAATGGTTTCAGCAAATCATACATCCTGCATGCATATGTATCGGTATTGAATCGAAGCGATTTTTCATAAAGGATTCTATGTATACTCGATAGCTGACAAGCGGAACTCTCACATTGTCGTATAGACACCTACGTATATTCTTTCCGAACGTCTGAGGACACTCTTAACGCAATAGATACAATATACAACACACATCTGAGAGAATTATATGCGTATAATTGATATAGATAGAATATATATACAAGTAACAATTGTTATATATCTGGATAAATAATATAAAAATTAAAATGTATTTAATTTTTAATAATATAATAAAACAAATAAGATATAATATTGTCTGTTAATACAGGTAAATATTCGGTTTTATTCAACTTTATTTGTTACTTTCATTGTGTTAAATCAATTTCATATTATTTTAGCACAATACTTTAACTATTATTTAACTAATATTTCACTAAATTGGTATTAATTCTAGAATATTTTGTTAATTATATATCTACTGCGAATACTCAATTGCCAATTGATTTGAAGAATAATTTTTTCGATACAAAATAGATTTGTAACGCTTGACAATTACCTATCGTATATGTTGCGCCATCAAGCTGGAACGTGGCACTCTTGCATTTCTTGAAGAGTTTTTGATGCAAAGCTGAAAGCTTCGGCAAAGGAGGTAATGGTGGTGGTGGTGGTGGTGGTGGTGGTGGTGGTGGTGGTGGCGGCGGCGGCGGCGGTGGAAGAGGCGGAGGTGAGCCCTTAGGATCATGCTTCACAACACTCCTTTCACTCTGGCTCATTTCTTAGGCGGAAAGAAAACGTAATCACAATTTCCTCGCTTCGCTTCCGACCTTCAGCCAAGCAGACAAGTAATTCGTGCGACTTTAATCGTTAGATGTGTGCATGATTGAGAATACTGTAGCACTTACTAAGTGTTCTCAATCGTCGATTTGAATCTCGACACGATCCGATAGTGATCAAGTGATGTCATAAATTATTTTCTTTTGATTCCCGCGAAAATTTCATTTCTCAATTCATTATTCTCATTTCTCTTCCTTAACAGGCACTTAAATTATTATTTTTTAATTCTCTCTCTTAAAGAGTTATCACACTTCTTAATCTTCGGTCCTATCCCGTTAACGTGATTTTATTCCACAAAAGTTTTTTCCAAATTCAATATACAGGAACAAAGTATTAATTTGCTCCAAACTAAGATTTGATCAAATTTAATCTGGAAATTTGTAATTAACTAGAGAAATTAATCATTTATTGCTAAAGGATTGAAATTTTTTAAATTAATTCAATTAAAATTCTTACGTTATAATAAAAAGAGATTTGCGAACCAATGATACCAAGAATAATATATAACAACATCACACAATAGATTTTAAATTTATTAAGACTACTTGACGTAGTTTATCGACAGAAGAAACTAAATAAGTTTTGATGAGAACAAAGAGTTCATATCACTGGCTGATTACACATTTACAATAAAATACATTGTTTATGTATGCCGTTAATGGCAGATAAATATACGTATCGAAATTTTTAAAGTAAACTGTTCACTGGAGTGTGTTCTCTCGAGGCATACAGTACAGGATGCGAGTATTCATGTACTTTGAAACACTTAGAACAATCCAATTTGCGCTGAACGTAGGGCCATCTGCACGATGTTGCTATTGTTGTCGTACAATAACCATTATATTAATGAGATAACAACGGTATATTTGTGTATCCATATAAACTAAATAAAGGTTATTTTAAAAAATCATGAAATTGTTCTCAACTGTTAAAAAAATAAAGCAATTGTTGCAAATTTAATTTACCTTAATTTGTAATTCGGTAGATTATTATTCATAAATTAATTTTTTTATACGTGAAGATGAAAAAGTTAAAATAGTGCTTTAAAATCAAGATAAATTTCATTATTGTTTCGTCTCGTATATAGTTTTTCGAGATATGTAATACATTAAAGTAATATATAAAATAACAATGAGAAAGTCAATTACTTGAGATTAAAACTGTGTTAAAGAAGCTATTCTTAAATAATTACGTTCTTTGACGATAGTATTACGTTAGCATATATTTGTATATATTAGAAAAATTCAAAAATATATAAAAGTTAAAAAATGTTACAGATAAAAAAAAATGTTCTAATACATGAATGCATAGAGATCAATCGTGCCCATTTGAGATTGTTGATTGATCAATTTACTCGATATACTGTGCAACATCAAATTCTAATCCTAAATCGGATACTAATAAACCCCTTCTTTTTCACTATTTTCACTATTTTATACCTCGTGTTACTTCATTATCGACTTTTATCACGATGAAAAAGGATAATGAAAATCAAATTTTGATGGGAGAAAAGGGGGATCCATCATCATAGTAGATGATATGAGAGCCAATTATATGTATATGTCAAGAGTTTGTCTATTTTATTTTATCACAAAATTTACGATCGTGACAAATATTGTATGTACGGAATGTAAATACCTGAGACGACATCACATTCTTATGTCTTTTCGCTGAACCAATTTGAATTTCCACTACATTCCAAAAAATGACCTGGAAAATCTTCCAACATTTTTACCATCCTTGCATTCCAAAAATTAAACATATTTAAAATAGTAAGTATATGTGTTTTTACAGGGGAAGGAGGGACACGTCTGCGTATCTAGTTAAACTCATATTTTTACATTGACAGCTATTATTTCAGTTATTACTTTTGTGTCTTCTTCTTCCGTCACTTTTTCTTCTTTTATCTCTTTAGCCGTTCTTTTATTTATAAAATTCATTGTTTTATTATAATCAAATTTCTAGTATGATTGAAATTAGACGCAAAACTAGATCGCATAATATAAATACAATAATGCAATTAATTAAAATGTTATTATCGAATAAAAAATCAAATTTTTATAGCATCAAACTTATAACATCAAGTTGTTTTGAAGAGATTTAATTTGTGAAAGCAAAACTTCGCTGTCAACGGTTCTAATTTACGTCGAATGTAATGACAGGCAAAATAATAAAATTAAAGAGAAGGAATGCAATGCTTTGTCACTGTTGTACAATTTTCGAGTTTAGTAGTTATTGCTATTGCGTCAAAATCATTCGTGGTACTGCATTAAATCAATCCGCTGTAGCTGTTATTGTTATGTTTTAATTATTTGATACATATCTTTTAAAGTCGATCAACATCCGTTGCTTCGCAACATGGTTATTATTAAAATACTCTACTTTCGTTAGAATTCTAGACAGTTTCATCTGCACGGTTATTTTCTCAGTGATGGAATTTATATTTCTCTCTATATTTATATAAATGCATGAATACTCGCTTATTATTATATTAAATATGCGTATAAGAGAGAACATATAAGTAGAAACATTGTAACAAAATATTTAAAAATTTAAAGAAACTATTATTCTTTTAATTAACCCGCAATATTTGTATTATTAGTAGATATTAAGTTCATTACATGTACATTTATAATTAAATTGAATTTTCTTTAACGAGATAGACATGCATGTCTAACGTTTTACACGTTATTCCAAAAATGCAGAAAAATGCAGAAATTACTGTGTAAAAAAGTATAAAAAAATTTTTTAAATAGATTACTTAAGTAATCAAAACTCGATGAAAACATTTAGCATATATCCATCTTTTTAATTTCATCGATACAAGAAGTATTATGTAGCAGAATAAAGAATGCCTCGAGAGTCACTCGCAAAGTTATTAAGGAATAAACTTCATATGCTTTTTATTATAATTATTGAGAAACAAATTGGCAAATTGGCAAATTGGCACTACAAAGAGAAAAATACTATGTACTTTTGCAAAAAATATCAAAATAAGTACATACAAAGCGAAATAAATTTTTATTATTTTAGATGCACCGCTTTTTCACGTTATTAAACACTTCACTGACTTGTACCATTTGCACCATACCAATAACTTCGATCTTATACGTCCGCACGTGGCATAAAGAGAAAACACACAAATCCCTGACGTTATCAACGTTTCCGCATCGCTTCAACGATTCGACAATTATCTATTATCAGTTATATCTAAATTTCGTGTGCAAAAATCAAATGACTATATTTACGTGACACGAGTGAAGTTAATAAAAAATACAGAATTTATCCTGACACAGGTTCGCGAACGCGACTCCACGTGTCACGGTCCGCGGTACGACTCGAACGCAGCTCGAAAGCTCACCTCGAAAAGCTTGCGCAAGCGTACGACGGTACGGCTGGAGGAAAGCCAATCCGCTTAAGCGTGTACGTTTGTAAGAATTACAAAGAAAGAAAGAGAAACGAGAGCGAACGAAGCGCACGCAAGTATTCTAAAGGCACTACTTCGTAAGAAATTCGAGTGCACTTTTCGCAAAGAGGGACGAATATGGGCCCATTTATTATACGCTATCTGTCTAAGCAGTGTATTAAATCTAGCATTGGTAAACGAATTATTTCTCTACTTCCTGATTTTAGATTCTTTTCTCTAGAACAGACGCTTTTCCAAACGCTTATTCACAGACAAACTTAAAATGTTTTAAAATGTATTAAAAATCAATAAATTTACTACTCTTTGAACGTAATAACGAGCACAATGCATCAATTACATTACACCTAAAGTGACCAATTTTTCTACGTATATCAATATACGCAATACCTAAATCACTATATCTTTTCGACAAAAGTTACGAGAGAAAGTTAAGAGAGAAGAAAAAATTACATCTCAATTGATATTATCGCGTGTACATTAATACATATCAAAAGTCACTCATAATTAATTATAGATTGCATAAAATTTTTATTTTTAAAGAAATAATTGCAAAACAATTTGAAAAATCGTACGCATAAATTTCAAAAGATTCTATTTGTCAATGAAGATAAAGTCGAGTGTCTAAATTTAAATAGCTCTTGGTTTTATATTAGCGCACTGTTCTGCAAGCCTTGATATTATTATTGAAATTTGAGCTGCGTAAATCTAAAGAGCCGTACATCGGATTCGTTTGGTCTAGAAAATAACACAAGACATAATTGCCAGAAATTATCACGCGATTTATCTCGACTAATCATCGTTTACTTCAATTATATGTATCAAGAAAGGAGCTAATAAACATAATAAATAAATAAAATAAATATAATATAAAATAAATATAAAATAAAACAAAAATATTGCTGCAGAGTTCTCTATAAGTCGACAATTCGTTCAATGACCGGATATTCTTCTTTCAACTTATACTCACACTACATACCTACCCACCTGCTACATTTGACAGTATCGATCTAACAATTATAGAACAATATGTAATCTATAATCACACAACTAATATCTTTCTTCCTCTTCTATAATAACATGTTATATGACACGTTGTGTTTATATGCTTCTTTCTTTATAAATGCATTGTTTACAGAACAAAGACAATTTGATATTTGTTGATTGTTATTCATTTATACCAACGATAAATGTCAGCAAAATTATGTAACAACAGTGGCATTCCCTTTTAGTTCACCTTTCATTGGTAATATTACAGTACCGGTCAAAATTATATCACCTTTTTTTTCTTCAAAGAACTTTTGTCAAAGTACATCGAATGCGCTAAAAATTTTACAGTAGACACCTGGAAGGAGGTACACCTCGTACATGAAGTATAATGAGATTTGACAAAATATACCATGATTTTCGAATTTTTTATTAATTTTCCCCAAAATCGCATCTTTGTGCTTTCTTTGTTTTTCGTGTCGCAGTAATTTTTTTTACAGTTATAACTAGTTTTGTTGTTCATTTTTAAAATATTTTTTATTATAATAATAGTTTAAAGTTTATTATTAAATTTAACATATTTTGGAGATTTTTAATGAAATTAATTTTTAACAAGTTATTGCTTTCATTATTTAATAAAAAGTTATTTCTTCAATAAGCTATACTTACCATTAAAACATGTTATGATTTGATAAAGATTCGTGCACTTTAAAATAAGTTATACTCAAAAACCTAAAGGCGATATAATTTTGACCGGTACTGTATGTCATAAAAGTGATTTTTTGCGAAACTATAAAACTACAGTAGAATTTCAGATAAATGTCTTCAGGATACGGAATATTACCTATGTTGATACAGACATGTCGAATGGATGTGATACTACTACTAGTAAAAGGCATAGGAATTGAAAAGAAATGAAATAACTGCACAGTGACAAACTGCACAGTGACATAGACTACTCTGGCGGCCGATATAAAATTGCGCGACCAGCTAGATAGATATATATGAATACCGACATCATTGCGTCGAAGAGGTTGATAGGACGAAACACACATTGTAGCCAGCCCGGACGAAGTCGTTCAACCTCCGGGGTGTAATTTAATTCAAGAGTCGGATGAACGCAAGATAGATATAGGTGCACGAAAATTGGGATACATGAGGCAAGGGTGGTAAAGAGTCAAGACGAGGGATTGGGTAGAAGAAGAGGATCATTAAGTGACCGTGTCGAAGCAAGAAAGACGAAAACACCATAAAGTCGAGAAGAAGCAGCGAGGAAGAAACAACAACGGGTAAACGCAGGCAAGACCAAAAACGATATCGAAGAACGAGACTGAAACAACGTCAATGGAGACACGTCGAAGGTAGAAGATAATGTTTGGACTCGCGCTACCATTGAGAAAATGCTCAACAATGTCGAAGATCATGACGAGATATTCAGCCTCGGATCTTTTATCTTTTCGCGAGAGAAACTGAGATTCGAGCAGAGAAATCGATGAAGGGTAGACCTGAGAATATTTCGAGACCCTTCAACGACGATTCTATTTAAGAATTGTGTTATCAAATCCTCTCTCAAAATATTTATCTATCTATCTTTCTATATAATCAATATATGTAATGTGCTTTATTAAGGAAAAATAAATCCATGCGTCGTGCAATTTAATTGTAATGCGAGTGATACGTTACATTGCTGCAGACGTAATCAAATAATTGGAATAATAATCTAATAATTCGCGTCTAATTAATAGGACATAACAAGTTCTGACCTGATCGCGTGTGTTCTCGCCGCGACTTGATTGATGACTATTAAGCAGACATTAGCAAATAGATAGCTAGCTAGCAAATTAACATTGCTAAATAACGGAATGGAAAATCACGTAATTTAACATAAAATTGTTGCTTTCTCGCGAAAATAAATGGATTATTGATTCTTAAACAAGTTTTTATGTAGATATAATTTTATATCTGCATTTCTACCTTCATACCGTCAGTGAGAATAAATCGCACAAATTATCTGTTTCGACAATTTAACGACATAGACGTGTGATGACACATCTCGTGTCACTACCCGCTCGTTCGAGCAGTAGTCTTATGCACTGTTATTGTACATTCCTCATCGTTTTGTGAGTTTATTAGTTTATTTTAGAGTTATTCGCTTAAGTACAATTCCGTTCGATTGAGATTTCCCGGTTTAAAATGAAAGTGTAATTTACTTTCGATAATTATGGTAGAAACTTTGAACACATTTCCAATAAACTATCGAGTGAGTCTACCAGGGCACTTGCTTGGCACTTTTTTGTACATAAATGCTTTGCGACTGCCTCTAGCACTCAAACGATTAAACTGCAAGAGACAAAACTTGGATTGCGTCTCAAGACAAATTTCATCCGAGTTCCTCGAGCTCATATCGTGATTGCAAGTATGACGTAATAAATATCGAAATAATACTTAAAAGCGATTTATTTAAAAAATTACGGACTTGTACGTCATTTTCGAGTTAATTTTACCCATTGTTTAACTTAAACGGCAAAATTTTTTTTTTAAACAACTTCTCCTTCTTTAACAAATGAGCGATCTAATAATGCACGCTCAGCTAAAAGTTGCATTTGTACAACCAATTTGTGAATGAACGTGATACATCAATACATAACATCTCAACACAGAAAAACAGTCGACATTTGCTTTTCTTTCACTAATATTTCTTTTTTTCCTGCGACCTGAATGACTGTACCGCGAGCATATTTGCCGGTATCTAAAACGGTTGATATCAACGTCATACGCAGTTTGGTATAATCTCCATACTGTTTCTTACGCATTCTTACGCATTTAACGATACGTCAGATCTCAGCTACTGTGTAGCATTGTGCATATTCGTGATTGCGCTATAAAGACGACGATATACATAACGCTGCCTGTCTCAGTCGCCGAGAGCGGACTGGCGTCGGTATGATCGTAAATTTGCAAAATAGAAACACATCGTTACGATCGACCTCGAAAGATGCATACATAAATGTAAGAGAAAACTACGAGCAACTAGAATTGAGAGAACCGTGGGTATTTTACGAATCATATTTTTGTAAAATTCAAGTTGGCATAAAATCGCGATTTACGATCTCTGACTGTAAAGTCAGGAAGAAATGTAAGTAATACAAGTTGGCTGAATCTGCACTTTAGCAAGACTCTCTCTCTCTTTCACACACACACACGCGCGCGCGCGCGTGTTATATTACAGATGTTACATTATCTATATTTTCCTCTTCTGCATGTAAAAGCTGAAGAGAATAAAGATATAATAATTATCTACATTTTATCACAATCATCAAATGTACATGTATATTACACTTATACACTCTACGTGTTTTATATATATTTAAATTCAAACAAAATAGTCACCGGAGATTTAAAATAAAATTGCTTGCTTTCAATTTCTAGAATTTACTGATAAAGTAAAAAAAAAAGGAAAAAGCCGAATAATAGACAGAGAACAATATAAATGATGTATAAACATGAGAGCGACATCGTAAACTTACAAATATTTAATTCGAAAAATGAAATGCAGTATAAAATCAATGTCTATTATGATGTTTTCTATTGGAAACTTTCAAGCGTCGTCGACCACTTGCGCATTCATCGATCAAAATTGCATATTGCCTCGCATACTCTCCTAAATCGTAGTCTCGCGATAATACGTTAATTATACTTCGACTTTTGTAGCAGTGCGGCAAATGCAATCCATTAAGTGTTTGCGTAATGATTTTCTTTCTTTCAAAATCAACGCTGAGTTATAGTAACTTACTACAGTCATATCGTCAACATTTAAAAGAAATGTATTCAATCACCAACTATTACTGTGTGTGTTTGTTTTATACATTTGTGTGTAGGAGTGTCAAATTTTTTCAATACGTGAATTTTGTTTCGTTTTTGTTGGTAACGTAGGAAGTCTTATATTTTAATTAATTGCAAATATATTAAATATATATAAAACTATCTAGAAAAATTATATAAAATAAAATTTCTTATTTAATTGTCAATTTTTCATTATTTTAATTTTGTTGAGAGAATCAATGAATTCGAGCCAATTTGGCAAGTCTGCAATAAATGCACACACATACATATACAAAAAGTGAGTGAGTGAGTGAATAAGTGAGTGAGTGAGAGGGGGAGAGAGAGGGAGAAAAGAAGGAAGAGATAGAGAGAGAGAGGAGTTGTGCTTTCGAGAAATTTTTGTGAAAAGCCAAAGACGCAAATTAATATTATTTGTGATACAAAATAATTTTTTATTAGCGATGAAAATAAAAGCGATTATGAATAAATTTTTAAATAGAAAATAAACCCGGGCAATGAGAGTCTAATCCAGATGTTTTTTGTGTGAGAAAAACTTTGTGATATCGAAGTATCAATTTAATTGTTCGTTTCTTGTGTACAATGTGAACGTTTCGGCCTCAATTTAAATCATCAGCACTCATAATTATTCTCGAAAGTACATCCCTCAGGATTCTGTTAATGACTGCATAATAACCGTCTATAATAATATAGTTATATAATAATGTAAAATATGTTAAGTGTCGGCAAGAATTGAGATGGAAAGAACCGTAAGCTTATCATTCACTTCATGAACAGTGATTCGAAAAGATGAATATCTCGTGAGTATAGAAATATTGTACAATTTGGAGCTGTGTATATGTACTACATCATGTGCGAGACTGGGATGTGACGAGTACTCCTACACCGATTTTAAAACATTGCTAAGTATATTATGAAAATTAATAATAATAAAATATAAATAAGTCTGATGGGTAAATTAAATAATAGAATGAAATAATTAAAATAATTAAATAATAGAATAAATAGAATTAATAACAAATGGATGAATAAATAAAAATAAATAAATAAATTAATTAATTAATTAATTAATTAATTAATTAATTAAATAGTTAAATAAATAAAATAAAAGACTAAACTATCAAATAAAAATAAATATATATATATAAATAAAATAAATAAATAAATTGATAAAATAATGGGAAGTCATAGTATAAAAGAGGTAAAAAAATAAGATAAAATTAAATAAGATAAAAACTAAAAATAAAAATAAACATAAAATTATAATTGGAACTAAATTTTTAATAAGATTTCTGAATATGCCAACGTGACGCAGCAATTCACGAAACGACTACGCATTACAAATCGTTCGATACAGATATCACATGTATGTAGGTGAAATAAGTAAGATCCGTATCCACACACATGATTTTGTGTGGGTGTGCTGAAGGACAATGTAAAGGTCTTTCGATTTAGTACATATGTACTCACGACTGTTTGTGAATGAAGTATTTAAGAATGAAGTTAATTTATGAACAAACAATTTTTAATTTACATCCTAGTTGTGTAATGTAACGATAGAAACCTAATTTGTAGCTCAATAAAAGCTGAAAAAGTTTAAAAAAAGTTTTAAAAAAATGTTTTAAGTGTGTATTAATTTATTTTTTAATAAAAATTGTTTTTTTCATATGCGTGATTTCTTAGTTACATACAAAAATGGAAAACCAAATTATTTTATTAAATTACAGTAAAAAAATAGAAAAAAAATAGAAATTACAGTAAAAAAAAATAGAAGAGAAAAGAAACAGATCCATAAAATTGCTAAGAAAAATATCTCTATTAAGAATTTAATAAAAATATTTATCTACAGGGAAAAAATATTTTAAAATAATATTATGACAAATAATGTTTCATATAAGTTGTAAGTTTTTAGAATAATTTGTACCTTCTAAATTTAATTTCTCACAACAATAATTCATTCTCCATCATATTTTACATTTTCAGTATATTTTCTTTATTCTTCTTTCTTTTTCTTCTTTTTTTATTATTTTCTTGTTTGATTAATATAATGGTCTCTGCATCTTTTATTAATAATAAGAGATGTAGAGTATACATATAATAAGAGATATAGAGTATACATAGTTGAACAATCAAATGTTATTCCAGAAGGCGATTTCACCAAAAAAAAACTATGTTCAGGTCAAATCAAGCAAATTCTTTGGAAATTTATCACATGATCGGAACTGTGGAGTGAAAATTGAGCGTGTGTGAGCAAGAACTTTAAAATATTTTTCCTATTGTCGGTAAATTTCTTGCAAATCTTTCTATTAGTATAAATTATTTATGGAATGCTACCCGTCGAGAACATAATTGTAAAAGTATGGTATGATCTCTGCGAAAACTCAACAAAAAAACTGTTAATAAACATGTTAAGCACATTAAACGCATATTAAAATGTGAGAAAACAGATGAGAAACAAAAATTACTAGAAAAAGAATAATAAAAGAAAGGAATAATCTAAGAAAGAAGAAACTATGATTTTTAAATATTAATTATTATTCATAAGGTGAATAACGTCTTGATGATATTAAAGTATAATAGAGTACGTATAATAGGCTTTTCATTTTCTAGTAATGCTTTTGCTTTCACAAGCAAACTCGGATAACAGGAGAAAATCTAATAATAGCCTATTCTACGTACTCTATTTTACTTTAATACAATCACGGCGTTATTCACTTTATTAATTAATGTTTAAAAACCACAGTTCCTTTTTTCTTATTATTCGGCAGAAAAGATTGTGCGCGCGTGCGTGTGCGCGCGCGCGCGTATATGTATGGAATGGTGACAAAATGTTTAAGAAAATGTCCCAACAGTGGATAAATTACCGACATAAACTGTGAGAGATCAGATTTTGTCGCAAAGAAAATCTCAAAGGAATGCTGGCGCCCACTAGGTGACCACCGTGGACAACCTTAACAATATTGATTTTGGACATACCATAAGATATAATTTAAGACACAATATGCGATTCAATTGAGATAAGTGTGTAAAAATAAGAAAAATCATACTTCTTTTATACTTCTTTTAGATAAGATACTTCGTACGTAATAAAGTTAAGTATATAATAAAGTAAACAAGAAAATTAAAATTACATTCTATGGAATTTATCATATAATTATTTTATTTAAAATTATAATAACAAGAAAAGTCATATAAGATCTAATGATCTAATGATATCTAATGATAAGATCTAATGATAAGTGTAATTAATCAACTATCAAAGTAAGTGTTATTATTTATATTATAATTTGCAAAGATTTTTAAATATTTCACAAAATATTCACATAGATTAATGTAAAATATTCAATTATAAATGACAATTATATTTTTTATATAAGGATCTATTCATAAATTCTACACTAAAAAACTTTCCCGTATTAATGGTCGATAAGTAATTAAATGTATGTCACATTAAAATATTCATTAACATATTAATTACTGTAGTAAAATACAGATATTACACATTTGCGGGACATACTGATTGCCATTTATATGATGATTGCATTAGTGATTTACAAGCGTTTGAATAATTCATAATCACATTTGGTAACGTGCAAGATATTTCGCATTATGTAAAATAAGCCAATTACAAAATAAAGTTACCAATGGTTAGTAAAATTTTAAGGTTTGCTATTCACAGTGATAAATGCGAAAGGTAAATTTGTGTTTCTCGAACATAATCTAACATAATTTAAGCTTTCGGTATAAATATTTCGATTTACCGAAAGTATGCTAGTTACTCCTTAATTATTCAAAATTATAAAAAATATCATTAATTACACAGTACAAAAATTTTATTTTATCTTGTCATATAATTATATGATAATAAAGATATTTTTGAGAACGTAATATATATTTTGCATAAAATTAATTATCATCAATTAAAGCTTAAATTCTTGTTGATATCTTAACATAACTCGATACGTCGCAATATTCCGTTCGCTTTCTCGGAAATAGAATTATATGAGATCTTATTATTAGACGATATTATAGAAATCTGATGTCTCAAAAACATATTCAGCATATTCAGTCGAATACACTCTTAACATCTTTCATTTGTTCACATGTTTTTAGCCAGTAAAGCCGTGATAATTGGAATCACGTTAATTTAATTCGATTAAAATTCAATAATATAAACAAGTTGTTTGGAAAGTTAATGTGTAGTACACTAAGTTGACTGTGGTTAATTGAAGCAACCTCGATAACTTAGCGTAACGTACCAACGGCGCTTTGCGCTTTCCTGCAATTATCAAAGTCCAACTGCAGTTAACTTTGTTCCCGTGGAACAAACTATAGCAAAATTACGAGTGTCATTAATTACGAGTGCGTATAATGTTTGTTTATTATTCCGATGCGACTTGTAAGCTGAAAATGTCCATTACCAGTCTCCTACTTTTTCGCGTATGTAAAAAATTATACTAGAACTCACAACAATCAGCACTCAAACTCGTGTGAAAAACATTCTTGAACAATATATTGATAGATATATTAGGTCAAAGAGATATAGAAATAAACCAAAATTTATTCGAGTTCTATCCAATAAAAGTTCAAATCCTTAACATTTAATTAAATATTATTCAATACTAAGAAGGGGGGTATTAATTTGACTGCAAACTGGCCAAAATATAACTTTATTCACTATCGCAACGTTTCGACCATGGTTTGTGGTTCTTTTCAAGCGAATTACATTCTGTTGCACCTCGATGTTAAAAGCTAAAACCAAAAAGGATATTACAATTGAATATGGGAGATCAGACGCTATAAATTGCACTGTATTAATCGACAACTTACAGAAGTTGTGAGTCAAACAGAATCACGAAATAAAAATGTACAATGTGTCAGTCCGTAAACGAGTGGAAAATTCGTGTCCTAGTTTGTTAAAAGCACGAGCGGGACTAAGCGGTCTATTTTGACCAGTTTGCAGTCAAATTAATACCCCCCCCTTCTTGGAATTTTTGTTTCACTGGCGAAGAGAAGAGTTTCTTACATTATTCAATACTATTCAATACTATCAATATACTATTAATCTGTCTTTTCTTGTAATGTGCTATTGTTAAGTTTACTTCATTTTTCTTTGCAAACAATTGCCTTGAAGGATAATTCAAAATTTTAATATTAAATTTTAATAAAAATAATGTGTATATTGGTAATGCAAGCGAAAAAATCTGGATGTAAATTTGGTACCAATTTTATATCAAAATTGATACATTTTCTAATGCAATTTGAACGTGCATTATTGTCAAAATGAATGACTCATAAAATCGATTGATGATTTTTCAGTCAATTTTTTTCGATTGTCATCGATATACTTCCTAATAAATTTGAAGAATATTTTCCGTAACTCATCAAAAATGTAATATATATTTTTATTCATATCGTTCAAAACAAAATACATACATATTTCTGTATAAATATTGTCCAATAATACATGTATTATGAAATTGTATCGATACCATAATTAATACAAATGACACGAAGATTATTTCATCGACTTCACATGTGACCATCCATTCTATCCGACAAATCTGAAAATTGGTCAAAAATACATCAATTTAAAAAGTAATTTTAGTTAAAAAAATGATTGCTTTTCAGATGATCCTGATTGAACAAATGGATAGAATGCAAGATAATCAATATTTTTTCATGTACAATCTTTCATGTACGTTCGAATCTGTTTACGCTAATGTTGATAAAAATGACTTGATGATCTTTTCTTTGTTGATATGTTACACAGAAAATATCACTTATTATTGAAATCTCACAAAGGTTTCCATTATTGAGACCTTGCAAAGTTTTTTTTAATTCTTTCCGGAAACTTAGAGTATCAAAAAAAGTTTTACTATTTTTCGTTTAACCATATGAAAATTGCTTTTAAACGATCGCAAAATAATCTTTGTACTTGAAAGATTTGATTTGTGCAAAATCTTAAATGCAAATAACGATAACGAAAACGAGTCTTGTTGACAGTTTCCAGGCAATGTTAGTTCATTATTGGTACGAATCGATTGAACAACCTCGAAAAGTACTAACCATCCAACTTTCTCACGATTGCGAACTGTGCTTTTATTTGCAAATCTGACCTCATTTAAAGCCTAAAATTTTTTAACCACAAGGGAAATTAACAATTAAGATGTTATATGTTTATTTGAGTGTTTAGAAAATCGATGTTTCTCATTACTTAAAAACCAACATCGTATAAAATGTATTAAAAATATCGAACTTTCCATGAGTGTAAAATAATGATATGATTTTTTGTTTAAACGTTAAATATACTACCTGGAAGTCACTTAGAACACCACTCAACTTTAGAACACTATATAGGTTATACATTCAAAAGAATCTCTGTCTTTAATTTGATAAATTTATTAGATCGTTTTTCAATTTGTTAAGATGTTTTAAATAGAATATCTAAAATTAAGATTAAGGACTAGATATTGAAATACTGTAGACAATATTACTAATAAAATAAAAAAATAAAATGTCTCGTTTCTCTTTTTTATTAAGCCATGTAAGTGAAACATGATGACAAAGAAAATCTGTCGAAACAGAACATTCTTTGCGAAGAAGAAACATTTATCTTGTGTTTAAATCTCAGAGAGTGGAAAGCACGAAGAGAGAAGGAAAGAGGGAGGAGAAGAAAGGAGAGAAGAAAAAAAACTTATCTTTATTAGACCAGATACGTGGTAGTTTGAGAGAGGGCCTCGATAGTATTCGGAAATAAGAACAGTATCCAAAAATAGCTCCCTTACCTTGCACATGCCTGTCCTTGTCCATTTCCTTCGTGCTGAGATGGAAGTAAGCGCACCACTGTCTCTCCGAATCACTGCATCACGAAACTTTCCAATTTTGACCAATCTTGAGCCACAAAGTGTATATCGATTTTAACTTTTCGAAAAGTGTGCGCATCTGTCAGAAATGAACTAATCACGGACGCCAGATTTGCTCGTTTCAATAAAAAGAATCCAATAATGCAATAAAAGAATTTTGTTCCAAACTTGTCAATTGTTCTTTCTCGAATTGTTCAAATTCGAAATTGATAAAACCATTGAAGACAAAAAGATTTCGGATTGATGTATGCACGCGCTTTCGATTTGCGCGCGTTTACGTCTACTTCCTGTTCGATCATGCAATGCGAATTACAAAGAGATTCGAGGTTGTAATAAGTTGAGGAAAGCCAAAGGGTCTATTGTGTTACATAGTTTAATGTGTGTCTAATGCGGTGATCACATTGAGATTACACGAACAAATTTGACATTTATGTGCAATAATGTATATTTTTTCAAATAGATGTATTTCATTTTTTATATATATAATATAGTTATCTCTTTTTTATCGCAAACCCAAATTCCAAATAAAATTCTTAATATTTGTTTCGACTTTCGAATTGTGTAAAATCAGGTCAAATATAAACCAAATGCTGAAAATGACATTGCATAGACATATTCTACACACACTTTTCCAATATTTCTTTAACAGTTATTCAATGGAAAAAATTGATGATTAAAAAAAACTAAATTTAAGAAAAAAATGAAATAGTGTATGTTTTGAATTTTGCATAACTTACTATTAATTGCGATATTAACTTAAAGGACAAAAATCATCATGGCTGTAGAAATTGTATTCGAAAAAAAGATAGATAGAACATTTATATCATATGTAAAAAAAAATAGAAAAGGAAAAAATATACATATATTGTTGATATGAAAAACTATGTCATTCGATCGGCACCTTTTAGAACCTAGTGTTGAAAAACAGTTGCGGATTATTAACGCAAAAACAGGAAGTGTCATATGAGAGAAATTAAATTGAAATTTGAGCGAGAAAATCGTCTTCATATGACGAGAAAGAGAGAGAGAGAGGATTGTGGAAATATGCTCGACACTGTTAGATTGCTAGGAAAGTTACATAATACTTTTATTCATAAATTGATTTTTATAGATTAATAGAAATCAACAAAAAATCGCATTAATAATTGAACAATCTAAAATAAATCAATCAATTTAAGACAAAAGAAAATAAAAAATTAAAATTAAAAAGTTTTCCTTCAAAAAGGATCACTCACGAAATAAAATAATAACATTATTTACAATTGACAAGTCGCTCTCATTTTCCTGGTCTTCTTTTATAGATAAACGTATCGTTAATTTACAGAATTACACTTAAAACGCGTAATTCTGTAAATGCCTTAAAGAGAAAAATTGCAAAATAAAATCGAAAGACGCAAAAATTTTCACATTTCCTCACGCAGAAATATTGCATGAATAATCTATATGGCACAAATATATGAACATTTTTAAATTTCTAATTAATTTTATAAATTTTTATAAATCAGTTAAAACTATGGAAAGAAAATTATCTTTAAAAATCTCAAACGACTCTCAAAGTTAAAAAGAGAAAGATAATGATATTGACCAAATATATGTATATATATATATATATATATATATATATATATATATATATTCAGCAGAAATAAGGTAACACTGTTTCACCAAGATATGATCTGCCTGACAATAAATTCTTTCTTTGTCGATATATTTCTTTTTCATTTCAAACTGTTTTGTATCATGACTTTTTTATTTTGTATCATCTCAGCGTGACAATGTGAGGAAAAAAATGTGACCAGTATCGAAGAGCAAATCATAGCAGAAAATGACGAGAGGATTAAACCGATCATTCACAAAGATTAAATCAACGATTCACACGTATAACATGAGACTCATTGTCAAATAAAAGACCATTCGTAACTGGTATTTCAATTCTTTAGCTCTTACTAAAGCGAAATTTCGAATCGGGGGCAATGGAGAGAATAACATAAGAGAAAAGAACAATAAGAAGAAAGATCATTAGAAAAATAGTAACAAGAGCTACCGATTCTTTCCTTCTCCTGTTCTTTTTCACTGGCAAAACGAAGAGCTTACGAGTATATATACACACATCAGGATGACGAAGGATGGTGGATAAAGAGGAGTAGGTAAGGTAGGGGAGAGAAAACTCGCGTAAGAAGCGCGAGTACACTCCGCACGCGGCTACACGTAATAGAAAGCAATAGAGGCGGCGAGAGCGGCGCGAGGGTAACGAAGGGTGACAAAGGGCTGAGGCATTGAACGCGCGCGAACGAGGTAACGTTCGTTCGCTCCGAACTCGGAGCTGAAACGCGTGATGATGTGTGCTGAGGAGGATAGTACGGTAAGACTACCACCCGACTACGACGAGGCGTCGTAGGGTAGATAAGGTAGATGCACTTCGACGGAATGTCGTTGGACTACTGGCGATCCCGAGAGAACGAACCGCCGGCTGAGCGAGCGGGATACAGTAAACGCGCCGCGCTGCACCGCGCCGTATCGCCAACGCCAGCGTCGACGTCGACGCCGACGTCGACGCCGACGTCGACGCCGACGCCGACGCCGAATCCCGCGAAAGTGCGTGCGCACGCGGTGGCGAATCTCTGTTCCTCTAAAGATCCATCGGTCTACTGGTCCATTCGGCCATGTGGAGATCTTTGCGGAATAGGGGATAGGTATTTCCAGAGCAGAAAAAGTGAACTGTACGAGCAGCGATGAATATCCCTTTTTGCAAGTACACCGAGAGAGTGCAAGAAGAATATGAAAGTTAGATAAAGAAAACGAAATGGGACTTGTGATGATATGAAAAATGTAATAATAGAGCCAAACGGAGATGGAGGAAGATTTCAAACTATTAGATAAATGGAGTAACGCGATAACCTGCCAACGATAAAAATTAGATTTACAATCACTCATTATTCTAATTAACCCATTAAATCCTGAGCCGAATCCAGGATAGATAGCGTGAAACTAATTATTGGATATTTGCCATGGCTAAAAAAAAAATTACCCGTGTTTTTTCTTTTGTCGATTGCAATTGTTTATAACAAATTGTTTAAACAAATAGATACAAATTTCCGAATTTCGAAAAACTAAAAGCGGCAATCGATTCTACGGGAAAAACCATGAAAAAAACCTTAGTAACATTTTTTCATTAGGTTGCAAAAAATGTTTAATTTTTGTAAGCAAGTGCTTATCTGTGACACTTTTAGACAGAGCTGATGTTAGTGTAAATTTTTTTTTTGTATTCTTACTCGTTTGGATCGATTATTCTTTTTTTTCATGATTTTTTTCATGACTTTTGCATAAATACATTTTACATTGTGAACAAAAATTATCAGTTCTCATACCACAATTTGAAACATCACACCTTTTCCGTAGATTTTACACAAACAATTTGGGCTCTGACAAAAAAATGTTACTAAGGTTTTTTTCATGGTTTTTCCCGTAGAATCGATTGCCGCTTTTAGTTTTTCGAAATTCGGAAATTTGTATCTATTTGTTTAAACAATTTGTTATAAACAATTGCAATCGACAAAAGAAAAAACACGGGTAATTTTTTTTTTAGCCATGGCAAATATCCAATAATTAGTTTCACGCTATCTATCCTGGATTCGGCTCAGGATTTAATGGGTTAATTAATAATTATTATAAAAGCATTAAAATATAAATGTGTTTGTTCCTATTGTTGGAAAATCATAAAATTGATCTCAATATCTCTTGTTACTTTCACGCCGCTCTCGCCAACTATCCTCGATTTCTATCACATAAATAATTTAATTAAAAGTCTAAAATTTCCGCTCTCTTTCACACACACACACACACAATGCAACATGGAAGGAAAACAAGAGGTTGATGATAGATTGATAGTATGTAGAATGGAACCCAGCTCAAAGTAATAAAGGGGAGAGGAAATGGTGATCTATGATATAAAAATAATAAATGATATATAATGAACTATCCAAGATTACCAAGCTGCGAGTATTTTAGGTCAAGAAGAAAGCACGAAGGAAAACCTTTCAGGTCAAAATAATATTGAAAGAAAATTAACTTTTGTTAACTTTTGAAGAAAGGGATGATTAGCATAACAAGTTCGAAGTTTCCAATATTTCTTGTATTGCCGTTTCGTTTCCATTATCTTGAATCCATACATAAAGCTTTCCCAAAAGGCTGTTCAATCGCAATCCAGCAATTTCACTCACAATTTTTAACCTTTTGTAACCTAGAAAATATGGCTATTTCGTCATTTCGAAAAAAAAAAAAACAAATAAATAAGTAAGAAAAAGAAGAAAAATATTGAATCTTCAAATTAATCACAAAAATTTATTGTCAAAATTGAGATCGTGACAAAATATCGTGTAAAATAAACTGCCGTAGCTCGTGTCGTGGAAGCTGCAGTTACATAACGATATACTTTTACGAATGCGTTGTTTCGCGTATCAACACAATCGATACAATCGCATTCTAATATAATTTAATTTTGCGTAAGCGTTTATTCGTCGTTAAATGCACGGATTTCAGAGCCATGATTCTCTCTCACAACGAGCGAAGACTTGGAGCGTTAAAAGCAGCATGATAGGAAGAAATACAGAGAGGGTGACAGCCACGGACCCTAGATATTAATACAGTGTACGGTGTCGGTTCACTTTGTCGAGCAACGACGTGTAAGATCGACTCTGCCAGAGAGGTACGCTCTCCACGCCGTACCGTTGATACTTTGTCCTCGTTGCAAGGTGAAATGCTAACTAAAGGGGATGTTTTAATGGCAAAGATAATAATATGCCTGGTCGCGATGGCTATTCCTAGACTGACAAAGATATTCGCATGACAGCAATACACGTTCGACTATCTGCGATAGTCGATTCAAAAAAGACATTGCAATCGTAACTTTGCCTTAATTAACTCCAGAATACTGCGAGAAAAATACACTTACGACAGCGTACATAATATTAAGATATATTCTACGAGAAACATCTGTTATAAAAAGTTTTAATTAACTAATGTTGTGTCGATTTCTCTGTCTTTACAAAATTTCGATGACATTACATTTAAATTAGTAACGAAAAAAGACATTGTACATACTACAAAAGAAATTTTATTCTTGAACAGCTTTTTTCATTTAATGATATTTTATTATGATATTTTTAAAACGTACGTGTCACACAATATAAAAAATTATGTTAAAGGTTTAATATTCGACGGTTATGAAAAAAATGGAAAATTCGGAATTGAATTTCTACTTAGAAATCTTTAAATCCTCACGATTAAAATAGTATGGTAGTATGGCTATAATAATTGAATGACGCGACGTTTCAATCGTGATGGAATGTATCGAATGTAAAGAAAACGAAAGGTTATTTCGTTTGCGTTTGTTTTATAATGTAATAAAAGTAATATTCTCCACACACATCCATCTCGGAGCGCGTGATATCGACATTGACGTAGCATACCGTCTATATTATATGTGCAAAATCGATATTTGAGCAATTCCTCGGCGATACTTAAATATAAACGAACGTTCGTTGCTTTTGTTGCCACAAAATTCAACAAACTATCGTACGTATCCCATAAATATAGCTCTGAAAAAGACTCTGAGATCGATTGCGTCCCTAAATATAAAAACTGCATGTATATACGCGTGTATAAAAAGTTAAAGCAAGAGTAAAGTAGCTTGAAACTATCTATTACACGCAACGTATAGTTTATATATTTTTTCACACTATGTAACGTATATACTTGTACAACGTACAAGTACTTTCTTAACGATAAAAATTGTATATAAAAATTGTAATTGTGTGTATTTTTGTTTTCAAAATTGTAAGAACTACAAATCTTTAGAGATTACAAGTTGTAATTATAAAATTATAAACAGCTCAGAATCAGATAAGGGACAACTGCAAAATTGCGTCGAAAAAAAATTACAAATTTCAGATATCCAACCGAATTTATGTCTAAAAGACAACGTTTTTTTTTTTTAACATACCGTAATGAACCGTGATACCGTCAGGAACACACGTATGTCACGTTACCTAATTATTTGATCCACTAATTTGATGCATTTTCGGTTCGTCGAATATCAAAGGATTTCTTTTCGTTATGCTTTAGTCGGACCTTGCGCGGATGATCGAGATAAAGGACTAAATATGTCAAAACGTTTATTTTTCGTAAGAGACAATGAAAACATTTTATGATCAAACTCGACATTTGTACAATGGGAAAAAAACAAGCTGAACTTAATATTATGTAAGGATTAATGTAAGCGTGTAGAGGTAAAATTGTACGTTTTGCAGTATAACAAGATGCAACGTAAGAAAAACGTGCACAAGTGAATCATTTTCTTCCCGACACAAGTCAGACGTGTACTATTTTCCCGGCTAGCTACTCTACGTTGTACAATTAATAATCTGTGCAAGGGTCAAGCGGCGTGCTTTTAACGAGTTTTCTACGATATATACGACGCTCCTGCTTACCCCAAAATACAGAGAACTTATGGAACTCAGAGTGAAGCAGCAGACACTTAGTGTCGGAATAATAAACTCGTATATCACTGCGGAAGATTACCATTTTCCAACGGGCAATTTATATCGGAATCACGATGTGCGAAGCAACATAAAAAATATACATATGATTGATACATGACAAAAAAATGGTAAATCGACAAGGTATTTTGGACATCTTATTCTGTAAATGATTTGTCAAATTTCTCATGATGAAAAAGGTTGTCCAACAAATATGATAAATAATTCTCGCCAAAAAAGACGTAAATATAAAATTACTTTTTATATTTCAATCGGCGGAGTTGTCAATGATTATGTATTACTCGATATTACGGAACTAATGTATTGTAATTATTGTAATTTCTTTTGATCAGCGACTCACATTCATCAATTACAAGTTGATGGATCAAAAAGCGAATAAGCTTAGGACATCATAGCAACAAAAGCTTATATAAAACCCTCGACCAAATAAATCAAATAGATGTAGTTTGCGAAATTTGTTTAGGGAAATCGGAGGTGCTTTCGAAAGTGCATAAAAGCGAAGCAGGATAATAGAATTAGCATATCGACGACAACTTGATATCAAACATCAAGACCACTTTTCTTCATCATAATTAACAAATATTCAGTTTTGAAACAGGAAAGGTGACGACACGTGGACGATTTGAGGTTGCGCGTCATTTATTACAGCAGAAAGAGAGAGAGAGAGAGAAAGAGAGAGAGAGAGAGAGAGAGAGCAAAAGCAAGAAAGCGAACATCATAAGAATCGCGTTCATTATTCTCCCTTATATTGAGAATTCCTGCAAATCGATTAACAAATACCTCTCAACGTCTGGTTCTCTTTCGCAATCCGTCGCTTTCTCATCCTTTCAAAGCACTCCTGCTTCTCTCCCTCCCTTCCTTCCTCCCTCCCCTTCTCACTCTATTTCAGATTCTCCGCCTCCGTTTGGCATTTTGTGCCAAGATATTAGAGTCTAATATCTCGGCATTTTGTGCTGAGATATTAGAATCTAATATCTCGAATGCGAAGGCTTCGAGGGATCCGATCGAAGAACACCTCCATTGGTATTCCTAATAGCGAAAAAGGATGTCGGGTTAACATCGTTTAAAAGCACAAGCCGTCGCCTATTAATGCGCCCGAAAGTTCTCCAGAAAATTTCATCAACAGTTCTATTTTCGATCTCATAAACGATATCGAACAGCGCTCTGTAATCGTGTTGTTCGTTATAAAACAAATTTTGTATTAGCAGGCAAGTAATGTAACACAGCGTGCAAGTATAATTTCTGGGATCAATTGCATTAAAATGCAAAAATTTATCCCACACGGTAGTTGGATAAGATTTTTTTATTTCTCTTATGAGATATCGTATAAATTTATTAAATGACATCTCATGCAGAAATATTCCAATGTTATAAACGAATAAATTGCTGATCAAGATCAAAAGAGTCCATAATAATTAACATTAGATTATACACAAAATTGTTACTTAAATTATAATTAATTCCAATTTTAATAAATTAATTTATTTATTAATCACCCACAGTTTTTGTTTACAATGATTTATTTTTTCCATTTGACCAAAAGTTTAATCATTTTTACGACCATGAGAAAGGTGATTTATTGTTCATATATTTGTTTCATATACTAGGTGTGTGAATTAATTTTGAGGGATTTACAATAGATGGTGCAACCAAGCTGCCTCGCATCGGAAACTTTTGGAATTATTGTCAAAAACATCTGTGTTACCAGGGTTCAATGTTATATTACGCGTTATTTTGCAAAGCTATCAACAACATATTTGTTTTTAATTCTGAAGATGTCGAATTTCAAGCCAACAAAAAACCATTTGCGGGAAACTCTTCTTTTCCTGTTTCATTCAAAGAAAAGTGCTGCTGTGAGTCATCGAATGCTGCAGGAAACTTACGGCGAACATGCTCCATCGATAAAAACTTGCGAGTATTGGTTTCGACGTTTTAGAAGCGGTGATTTTGACACAACTGACAAGAAACGTCCTGGTCAACCAAAAATGTTTGAAGACGAGGAATTAAAATCATTACTCGATCAAGATTCATGCCAAACGCAAGATGAACTTGCTAAATCACTAAACGTTGATCGCACAACAGTTTCCAAACGTTTAAAGGCGCTTGGTATGAGTTATCAAAAAAATCCCTCAAAATTAATTCACACCCCTAGTATATTATTAACAATAACACATGAGAAGGCTTTCTGGTCAGCCTTCACGTGGCCAGTTTGCCTGTCAAATAATACCTTCTCATGTGTTATCTTAACTACTGGCGAAGAAAAGACTATTTTCAAAATTATTAGCAATGTTTTTAAATATTAATTAAATGTGCATTTACAAATTGCTACTATTTTAAGCTTGTACATAAAAATTTCTGATTTATCTCTTAATTATATATATTTATTACATATATTATGCTGGGGAAATTTTTAGCATTTTATAGACTTTATTTAAGAAATATCGATTGCAATAATGCAAGTAACATGATACTTGAAAAGTAATATATAACCTATATAATATACTATGTAATATACGTAATATGTGAACAAATGGATTTATTATTATCTGAAACCATAGCAACTTTTCCACTAACGAATTACATTTTTATTAGCGGTGTTCTAACATTAATCGAATCGCAGGCTAATCTCGCCAGGAAGTAAACCAATGAGCGGGAATCGACGAAGGTCGAACCAGTAAACGGTCAGCGGAAGTTAGTTATAAGGTAAACCTTGCTGCAGCACTTAATTGTCGTCATAACTCGAGACACTTTAACTATCGCCGCGGGGATGTGATTGTTAAACCGGGGTGGAATCCGCCTAGACGAGGATAAATCTCGTTTTTGGTCAACGGGCAATTTTTCCAAAGGAACAATTTATAGTCTTGTGTATTTGTGTCAAAATATATCTTCTAAAAAGATAGACTTTTTTGCATTTTTAAAAATTTAATTTCGTTGACAACAACTAAAAGGAATGAAACAAGGAATAACTTGATAAAAAGATTAATTTTTCATAAAAGAAAAGAGGGTAAATTCGATAAAAAGCTGGATAATGGTACAAGTGTGTGATTGTATTCCATTTAATATACATGTGTGTGATTGTATTTCATGTAATAAATAATAATCTTTTTACGTGCACGGGGAAAAATGTTTTGATATTTCTTTGCGCAAACAGCAAATAAATATCGTACTTATTACAATTCATCAATAGTTTGGAGTTTCAAACGTGACGATTTTAGAAATTAATATTTTCAATTTTATGTTTTTATACAACGCATACAATAAGATTCGCAAAACATAATTAAATAGCAATACCATAATAATAAATTTTTGTTAACATCTGAAAAACTGTTAACATCATGAAACAAGCATTAAGACACAAAGCAACGACGATATTATCTTCCAGCATAAATTTCTTTCACAATTCCAAAACTAAGCTCATTAACGTCACATGCTTTAATCGGCTTTAGTTATTTCATCGAAAAATGTGACGCAGCTCGTATATGTCATAAAGGATTTTTGTCGGAAAATCTGGTTTTTCTTTTTCTAGGAGGGGAGAAAGCATGAAGAGCTTTAGAATATAAAATATCCGTACAAGTAGAAGTGAAAGCGAGTCAGGCTCAAAGTTTCAACATCGCGATCGAGATGCCGTGCGATGAGGCGCGAAAGCAAAAATACATCGCGAAATAAACAAACTGCACGAAAGAAACGAAAAGGCGTTTACTCACCAGTTGTTGCACCGCCTGGCCAGATCCGCCAACTGTTCCATCGGCGCCAACTCCTCGGCGATTTCTGGCAGCGATTCAGCTCCTCCATAGCACAGCTCCGGGGTAACACTTGCGCGATTCGGAGATGAATGATACGCGAAGAAAACAACCACGCGACTAAGTACGATCGCGCATAACCCTTTTGTGTTTTGTGCAACGCGAAAGTTGGAAAGACGAATCCAAAGAAATGAAGACGTTACTTTTAAAACCCCTTTTGTTTACCTCTTACATCACTCGAGAATTGGCGACGCAACGCAAAAATTTTAGACGCCTTACCTCTGTCTTATCCCGTCCTCACGCGCGTTTTACTTCGAACGAAAGTAACCTTAAGGTATACGAGTCGATCGTTAGAAGCCACCGATGTATCGTTAGAATCGTTAGAATCGTCGACGTAACGAGATGTGTGAGCTCGGTTCACGGTAGACGACATATCCACGCACAATTGCGCTTACCTAAGGTAAACAAAACAAGTTGTAAATTAACTGATTATTGTCGCGTGTACATACTCTGGGCAAAATCATGTAATGATTACTCCTACAACGATAAGTCGAGAAAAAAAAACAATAACGATTATATTCGATAGTCTTATTTATACACTGCGCGTGAGAAATGAGATAACGACGACGCATTCCACTATCTTGAAAACTTTAAAATAGTTCTAATACACATAAGTTATTCGTGTTTACGAAATAACATATTTACATTTTTAACATGACTTCTTTCAAAATTCGAATCCGGTCTAATTCATTCGATATCGACGCGCGTCAATATATGCAGAATATGCATGATTAGGAGCGTATGTTTACTTGCTCTCTGTAATAACGATAGAAATGCTCGATTTGCAACACGAATGACAATGTAGGTACGTATATCGCAAAGTATACGACAGACATTTTGACGCACTCATACGTACATACATAAACATTCGTGTTGCATGAAAACGCGATCGAGTCACGAACACGTATACTACTTAGTTACCGCAGATGATCGCTCGATCGACGCATCACTTGATTCGTCGCGATTATTATCAGCATTAGCGCACCATGCGACGTCCATTTTGCGACAAATAAGCACCGCGATAAATTCGTCCCGACTCCGAAGGGTACAAAGCGCGCGAAGCGAAACTAAGATGGCGGACTCTCTCTCTCTCTCTCGCTTTCGCGGCAACTTGCGCGTAGCACTTAAACTCGATGTATTTCCGAACCAATCGTGTACATCGAAAAAAATATTCAAAGCCAAACGATATTTGATCGTACGATCAATTGCACAGTTAACATTATATTGTATAATAACGATATTTTGAATTATATTCTATAACTACATATGCGTATTATTATCGTTATTGTTATTCTCTCGTGACGATTGTTCGATCGTGACCAACGAATTGTTAGTATCGTGTGATAGCTTTTTCAAAGCATGATTGAAACAATCGTGCAAATCGCGACTTACGATTGACAATTAACGATCGATACGGTAAATCCAATCGTCCCGTCGCTTTACTCGACACTTTCACGACTGATTCGCTAACACGCACAGATCACTGTTGACGGATAAAAATTACACGGAATGCGGAATGCGACATCGACGCGCGACGACGAACCGATGCTAAACGACACGACGCAACACGACGCGACACGACGCAAAGCGACGCACGGCGCCGTGAGAGACAAAGATGGCGGCCTCGCACGACAGCATGCGCGCTGAACTTGACGCAGCTTAGGTCCGAGCTACATTCTCGAGTCTCGTAAATATCGAAAAACTAAGCATGCTATTTAAGATGGCCTCGAACAAAAGCCGATGAGCACTTTCGTTCTCCGATGGGACTTTATTAGATGGACATCTGGAAAATAGCGCACACAATACAACGCGCGATAAACTTCTCTCCGAGAGAAACGCAAGAATCATTCTAACATTTCAAAAATTTTCAATTTTAATCGGCACACCTAAGCTCTCTGAAAAGTACTCAAAGAGAATTCGTCTTTCTTATCTATTCTGTCGAGCAGCCCGAATTCTTTTGTTTTTGGTGGCAACCAGGTCCATTTGTCGAAATTACATTCGTTCGATGAAGCACGAGAAAGAGAAAAATAGGTTACGTCTTGCGAAATTTCATTCAAATTTTCTAGTTAATGCAAGAGGGAGGGAAAAAAAGGGAGGCAGAGAGAGAGAGAGAGAGAGAGAGAGAGAGAGAGAAGCTGTCATCGAACTATCATTTTTCAACTTCAAATTTTCTAATAAATAAACAAGAGAATTTTATCGCGACACGTTCCGTACGACATTTTAAAAAATGATAAGACGCGATATATGTGTGCAGTAAACGCATATGTAACGATCTTACAGTCTAATTTTCACTATGGATCGTCATGAATACAGCCGATCCACCTTTCGATGTAATTACTAACCAACCGTCTTACTGTGAAATTCGATAAACATTTCTATGGTGGATGCGTGTCTTATTATGCAAAAATTACAAAATCTATGTGCTTTGTGATAGAGTTTCGCGTATTTTTTTAACTTTGAAAATTTTATAATTACCTTGATAAAAGAAATAAAAATCAAATTAAAAAATAATTCTATCACAAATTACGAGCAAAAATTAATTACGTATTTAATAAACAACACCGTAACATATCTTGTCGACTGAACTGTATTTTATTTACAATTTCTCTTATAATAGCTCTTAAAGCTGCTCGTTCTTACGTTCGAGTAATTCGCTAATGGATCGAGTCCGTTCCTGAAATTGCCGCTAGTTTATGCGGGAAGAACCTGAACGAAGAAAGAAAGTGCGATGATGGGGTTTATTTTCCAAGCTCTTTTCATATAACAGATACGACCCGACTCGACCCGATTCGACTCGTCTCATTCCGTCTCATCTATATTTTAAACACAGTTCCACACGTAATTAACGTTCTCTTCCGCGACGAAAATAATCTCTCTCGCGTACAGGACGCGTAGTTGAAACACGATTCTGTAGTGATGATTCTTGCAAAAACATTTCGCAAATACGTGGCAAGCCGAAAGTCGTGGCCGAGGAGAGAAAGACGTTTACTAACCAAAAAAAAAATTATTGCTTCCCCGCTTTTGAATTATCTGTCTCGTGATAAAATAGCTCAACTGCGACTTTGTCACTATTCTGTCAACTCTCAGGGTATACATGTACAGTCTAATCGACGATAAAGCAACGGGAAATTTTGCTACCGTATATCGTAGAACGTTTACTTTAGAACGTTTACTTGAAAAAGAATTGTAGCATAATCTTACGGAACAAAACTTGTTATAAAATAAATTTTCTAATTATTATGGACGTTCTTATTTATAGGATTATACTTTATTTATACTATTATATAGTATATATTATAATTTTACTATTTATATACGCAATATTTAAAAATGCAAAAACTGAAAACCATACATTGTTGTTGCGTTTAAAGAATTTGATATTTCGCGCGCGCGCGCGCGCGCGCGGTATTTCACGATTTTTAATTTCATTACATCTAAACCAATAGAGTAAATAAAGGTGTACGTTAACCAGATGTACGTTTTGTTTACATTAACCAAACATTATCTTATAATTAATTATTAAAAATATTAAATTATCACTGTTACAAAACCGCAGTTACAAAAATTCTATACAATGCTTCTGTATTCTCGAATATTGAGGTCGGAGAGAAATAGCAGACATTTGATTGGCAACATATGTAACGTTCCTTTGTGCTTAGTACACCGTGTATACTCTCGCAAAGGAACATTTTGCCCGAAGTAACTCAATTTCGAAGTACGTATCTGCGATTCAATCCAATGTCTATTAATTATGTCTAATTAGTTGAGATATAACAATCGATTCACTCGCCCATGTAATTGTTAAGTAGAAAGATGACGAAAAATCCGACGACTACTGATAAAAATTGCAAAATGCCTGCAAATCTGCGTGAACTTTTGTGCCATCTCGTTTTTTCCCTCGGAAGAACTTCGCTTACGGTAACATACAGCAAAGTTCCACCTGCCAGACCTTGCAAAATCGGCAATACCACCTTCGACCAATCTGTATCCGCCTATGCTCATTCGAAATAAAATTATTGAAATTAGATATATTAGATATGTTGAAATTAGATATGTTTCTATATATAATCATAAGTTGATGCTGTCCAACGATATTAAAATAAGAAAAAGAATCTTGTCGAAAAAGAATCTTTTCTTACCTGAAACGTTAGCATGCCGATGCCGATTCCGATGACGGATCCGATGGCGAATAGAAATATCGCAAATACTAATTTAGGGACCGATTTATTGACTCCCGCTAATTCCAGTCCCAAGCAGAAGCCGACGACAAACTTGTGTGACGCTACCGCCCCAGTTAATAACAACACCTGAAAAAAATATATTTGCATAATATCGTATATATATAAAGTCGTCAGGAAATCTAATAAATAGAAGAGATTATGAGAGGTGTCCCGTGACATGTCTCACACAAATGTTACGAAAGATACATTCTGTATAATAATAATAATATGCCTTTACCCGTTTGGTTTGCTGCTCATAAATATACAATATAATGTAGAAAATATATCCATAATGCAAAGATAATACAATATAATATTCCTCTCTCTCTCTCTCTCTCTCTAAATGTGTAATTTTAAGTGTTAAACACATTTAAAAATTATGCAAATTCAATGCAAATTTAATATGGGAACAATCTCGTCGCAGCTCCATTCGCTATGCTGTTATCTCGTAACTCAAATTTATCCGTTTTCTTATTATTTTATATTTATTATCCTAAATTATATTATTTATTATTCTAGATAATAATCGGTGTGTCCACATACTTCGGCGAGTTTCGTCTGCAATCCTATCGCGAGTCCTTCAAGGACGGCGTGTACAATTAGAGCAAAGGCGAGACCGGCGAGACCGGTGTTGGTATCGGTACATTGCTCGCCATGATTTCCGTGGCATAAAAATGTGTTTTCTTCATTCAGTGCCCTCGAACGGCAGTCACATACGATGCATCGCGTTGCACCATAGCTACTGGTCCATGCATTATTAGCACTATTACCAAGAGGATTTTGTCGATAATTGAGCGGTAATCTCACATTGTCCTCGGACATGTAGACCTTGTTGTCTTGTGTGGTAGTGTTGTAATCGACACCATGGGAGTGATTCCGACAGTTCGTACAACTGAAATTCAAGATAGATGTAATTCGATCACAAAGGGAAGTAAAACCGAGATTCACGCAAATACGGACATGAACATGGGAAACGAGGAGGGCAATTCAATCATGTCTTTCATCATCAAATGCTTCTAATGTCGCACGCACGCACGCACGCATCATCGAAACTGGGAATATCGAATATTAAGCGTCATAACATTACACGTTACGAAAAGATCAACAAAAGAAAAAGAAATGCATTTTAATACTTTTTAGTACTTCAAATTTCACATAAAGGAGATGTCTGTGCACGTAAGTAAATTTGAAAGACGAGAAGACTATTCAAGAAATAAAAGAATATTGGTCCAAAAAATGTTGGACAAGCTTTCAAGTAGTTGACTTAAGCATAAAAGATTTGTCAGATGAACAAATGTTGCGTCGATTGCCGGAGATTAGAGTATATTCGACCTTGACGCTTATTGCGGATAATAAGATATTCGAGTGTCGATGACAATCTTGAGAATAGACAACATCGCAAATTGATATCGATATCCAACAACGACTCGAATCATCATTCTTCATTGACATGATATAAGTTCGTCCAGATCATCGCGTTCATCTTTCATGTTTAGTAAAAAGTATTTTCGAAGGCTAAGGACAGCTCATTCGGGTGTGACTGGATGATCGTTTTGCACGACCGATGCCGTTACCATTAGAATTTATTGCGACAAATTCTATTCGGCCAAACACAAAGCTGAATACTGAAAAATAATGTATCGTATGTATTTACCACATTATATCATTATTATATGTCTAGCATGATTCATACATTTATTTCGAAGGCGATTGTGCGATTCTCTTGCAGCAATGAGAAGGGAAGTTGTCAAAGAAAAATTTGTTTATCTTGACTAGTTAAAGCTATTCAGAGACGAGATTTAATCTAAACTAAATAACTTAATCTAAAGTAATAACAAATTTAATATAAGGAAACAATTGAAAAACTCGAGTCGAGCGGAACTATCTCTGATAACAATCGCGAACGACCTTATTAAGCTTTGTTATTTTCATACATACAGCTATGTTATTTTTCCTCATTTACATCAAAATTTACTTCAATTTCTCGCTGTCTGTATATCGATATCGACTGCTCCTCCCCTATTACAAAAATAGTTTTCGTGAGAAATTGAAAACTAATACGTGCAAGTACACTGTGATTTTTATGATGGACTTTGAAAATTTCGTTCATCATAAATAAACATTGTCTCGTGACTTGATGATAACGGACAATACTCGCAGAACGATTGACACCACATGTATATCACGTGGAACGTAGAAATATTCGAAAATAAATCGACATGTTAGCTTTTAAAATAATTGTTAAAGTCGACATGTCGCGCGTTCGTCACTTTGCGTTGTGAATTTCCCATCCATCACTTGTCCCGTTCGCTACGTTGGTGAGATGCGAGTGTATTCAAGAATAATGGTACAAAGAGCTCACTCGGCACGTACCCACCCTCGCTCGCGCACGATTCTAGAATCCATAAGCCTGGGAGAGCGAGAATCCATTTCGGGCCCATCATCACTGCCTCGGCAAAAAAAATGTACACACTCTTCGACCAGATATAGCACAAGGAAGCCACAAGAGAATACTAGCTCAGCGTAATTCGGTAGACCATGGCGTACTTCCGGCAGTACGTGAAGAGTTGCAGTGGCTAAAAGGACACCGGCGCCGAAGCACAAGGCGCAGGAGAGCAACAACTTCCGTTGGAGATGGCGAACACGCGAGATGAAGCAAGCGGGCGCAATGCCGACGACGAAGCTGCCGGCGCCAATCAGTACCATCGACGCCAGTTTCGCTTGCACAACATTGTCGAACATGGTCTCGCTGGCGTTGTGACTACTATCTCGCTACGTTATGACTTTCGACTTTAGACACGCGATATCTCGGTGTCTGTCCTCGTTCGTGAACACGCAGCAGAAACACGACGACGCTTGGGCGACGATTCACATTGGCGATTGACGATTCAACCTCTCTTTTTCCGTCACATATCTCATCTGATACCACCAGATATCGCGCAAATTTACGGAAATCCCACCGATCCTCTCACGGAGAAGAAAACTTTGAGGAACAGTTCAAAGAGGTAGTGGTGCGTCACAACGGTACGATGGACTCGCGATGTCTCAATGCGCGACCCTAATCTGACGGTGATGATAACGGTGATAGAGACCGACACTTGGCATCCGCCACATGTGGACGTTGAAAAGAGTCCGCTACGATTTTATCGCTGGTTTCTTGGCTTAGTGGTACATGTTGTGTTACTCTAGCTCTAATCTTGGCTTATCAAATGCGAGACGATGAGAGCGCAACTTTGTTCCCGTCCCCGAAGGAACTTTGAGGGGTCTCTCTCTCTCTCTCTCTCGATAGAAATGGATGGATGGAGAGAGAGAGAAAGAGAGATCGAAATTTTAAATATTGTAAAATCTTGGTAATATTGAATTTGCTGTTAAATTTGCTATTAGATGAGATTAAGTCCATCCGTCACGTGTAAGCAATGACGATTAATGCGAAGGTAATAAACCTAAATACAGAAACGATATTGGTGATAATACTCGCGCATGCGAGCGATAAACGATATTGTTAAAAAAGTTTTACGAGAAAGCTGACGAAGCTGCTCTCGTCTCTAGAGATGCGATTTCAATAAATTTACATAATCGTGATAAGCAGTGGCTACGCATGGTATTACAATAAAAAATCACGCTTTATCGCGCGTACACGCGCGCAACAAGAAAGAATCATTAAACACCTTCATACATTTTGATGAAAAAGAAAAAGAACACATGCGCACACATGGTGAGGTATGTACACATACATACGTATATTTTTTTACGTACGCATACTTTACTTTAAAGTTTCTATTATCGATATTTTGACACACACAGGTGATTGCCCGGTCTGATTTACATCTCTCTCTCTCTCTCCCTCTCTCTCTCTCTCGCACACACACACACGCGCGCGCGCGAGAGAGAGAGAGGGAGAGAGAGAGATGTAAATCAGACCGGGCAATCACCTTGGGTAATGCTAATGCCGAAGGTACTGTAACTTTCAAGCCTCATAACTTGAAATATACTTAACGAAAAAATAATTATAGTGTTTTGGGAAGCTCTCAAGGTAATTTAGATAAGAATATATAATAAAAAATGGGGGGTTCTCCGTTTAAAAAATTCAATAATTCGTAAAAAAAGCATATGAAGCCAATGCTGGATTTTATTTACTAAACATCTTGATTATGATCGGCACATGGAATTCGACTGAAACGTATGTACTCTGTATCATTTTATTTAGTCCTACTTTGTACCTTACATTTTGTTTTACTATAGTTGATCGTTTTCGAAATATTTTAGTGTTTCTGGATTTTTTGAAGACCATGTGTAAATACATGACATATTTTATTAGACAGGTGTACGGTGTTATATCGTTCAAAAAATAAATTTATATTTTCCTTGACTATACAATTAAATATGTTAAATATCGTTATCAATTGATCCACGTCGCATCTCGGCAATAATACCAGATCTCCTTCTTTATTACTCCTTACTTTCTATTTCATAGAATCTTGTAATATTCTATTCTAATTCTCTTACCCCTCTTCCCCCCCCCCTCATATTGTGTGTGTATATATATCTGTTATATATATCTGTGTAGTTTCAAAATATTAATCGAGTTGAATCAACTCACAATTAGCTTATTCGAGATGTACGTATTGTATATTTATGATTGTCAAAAATTATGTTTTATTGATTTAGTATCATACGAGTTATCGTTCATTTTCAACTTACACGTAATTCTTCGCACATACTCGTAGCAGTCGTAACTCGTAGCTCAAGAGAATGCAGCGCGTGCTCCCGAAATCCGTTATTCGAGTTCGACGTCAAAATTGATGCAATTTTATGACCTCATGACTCTGACGATAATTGATAATAATCGGTAACAATCAATTGCACAGAATAATCGATATTAGTCGATGGTAAAAAAAAGATTTATATGATATTGTCTACATATATTAGAATATAGAGGTTTATTACATACCGATTGTCGATAATGTCGATGCCGGTGACATTTTTTTGTGTTGTACCCACGGACTAAGGAATAGAGGGACGGAGCACAAGCTGTACCGGTGGGGCACGTTTGCGGCGGGGGGGCCGCCATATTCGTTTAGTAATCACCACACATAGAACTCACTATTTGCGTACGTGTGAGAAATGAAAGTCAGATCCTGCGCACAATAAACAAAATAGAAATAGGAATAATTATTAAATATTATAAATAAGAAATTGGAATTATTTATTTTAAAAATAAAAAGAATAGAATAAATTAATGCGTGAATTAAGAAATAAGAATTGGAACTAATTAATATATTTTATTCTCTTGTTAGATGTAAAATAATTTCTCTTTTCAACAATAAACAACAATAACAACAATAATAAAACATAAAATCACCGCCTAACCTCTTTACGCTTGTCACTTGTTATGCTCGTGGCATCACTACACGAGTGTATCCCTGTCACAGACACAGGATCTCTGTGAGAATCGCTACATCAATATGGCGGAAAGCAGTCCCCCCCGCACGCTTGAGTTACCATCCCCTCTCGCCTAAACTAGGCCTTTAAACTCGGGCCGGTATTCATAGTCGGGTCTTATAATTAAGACCGTCTTAAGTTTATCTTCAGATACTCCGTAGCCAATGAACTGATTCGTACAGCATCTAAAGATAAACTTAAGACGATCTTAAATTTAAGACCCGACTATGAATACCGGCCTCGGTCCCTTTATTCCTTGGTCCGTGGTTGTACCTAACTAATCGTGTTAGACGAATATCTGACATTGGCTGCGTTCAGCAGCAGAGCAGATCAGTGAGCGATCAGTGATTATTGGTCCTTTCTATTAGATCCCGAAATCTAGACCAATCATGTTGACGCATTAAAAAGAATTACTCAACAGTTGCGTCTGCTGAACGCGACCAATTATCTTGTATGCGAAAGACCAGCACAAAGCGTGTCAAATATCGTCCAAATAAAAACATATTATCCGTTAAAAGGTTATGTGCAAAAGGGACTAAATCAATGAGGGAAATAAATTATTCATTCTACATCAGTTGAAAAGTGAGGTTATGGCACAATATATCTACGAATTAAAATAGTGGAGAATGTCGTCGAAGAAGGAGATAAAGCGATGTTGGCCCAATCACGAAAGTAGTCACGAAAATGACAGGTGTTATAGGAAAAAGCATCGTGACGACCGCGAGAGCGATGGACCCAGCTCCTCAAAATTTGTGCGAAGCTATCGAGAAACGCAAGAGTTTTCGACTCACGCTAGAAAATCTCAGTCGCGAAATTCGTCCTCGGAAAGCCGTCATAAAGTTAGCAATGAAGATTCGTATTTTAGTAAATATAAGCACGAATTGAGTAAAACTTTCATGGCAAATCCGAATCTTGTCCACGACGCTGTGGACTTTTGGAAATTCGTCGAGAAATATGAATCTATCAAGAAGTGTTTGAATGATGGTGACGAATCAGCTGATTTCACTTTAAATTCTATCGGACTCCCAGAAAAGTATCACAAGTCCCATTGTCTAAACTTCAAGCTTGGTTTGTCCTATGGAGAATTGTTTGCCAGAGTCTCGGAAGCAAAACCATTGACCAAATTACGATTGCTCAAGTTCAGGGATGTGATACTCTTATACTTGGACTTTAAGCAGAAGGAGAAATTCGGCAAATTAAAAAAGCTCCGAGACACGCAAGCTAATCTACCAGTTGCACGATACAAAGAAGAAATTATCGAGATGGCCAAGATGGAGAAAGTAATCATTGTGGCAGGAGACACTGGTTGTGGAAAATCTACTCAGGTCCCTCGATACTTGTACGAAGCTGGTTTCCAAAAGATTGGTAAAGTGGTTTCACCACAAACATTACTCGTCAGTTTAATATAATAAATATTTTGTATCATGAATAATTACACATTGATGAATATTTAACTTTTCATTCGGTTTCTAACTCGTTTCTAATACATCTGTACAGCATGCACACAACCCCGAAGAATAGCGTGCATCTCATTAGCGAAACGAGTAGCTTTTGAAACATTGAGCGAGAATTTTAGTAGAGTTGGATATCAGATACGTTTTGAGAAACAGAGAAATCAAGAGACAAACATTACGTTCATGACAGAGGGTTTATTATTGCGCCAGGTGATATACTTTTATAAATATCTACAAATTAATATACAGTGCATACTCCGCAAATTTTACAAATCGTTTTACATAGGTGTCAGATGAATCAACTTTATCCGCATACGATGTGATAGTCTTGGATGAAGTGCACGAACGTCACCTACATGGAGATTTTTTATTGGGCATTATGAAATGTATCATTAATCAAAAACCTAACTTAAAATTAGTACTAATGTCCGCCACTATTAATATAGAACTTTTTAGTTTATATTTTGCAAAGGAAAATGTTAAAATAATAGAAGTAAGTTTCTCCTGTGCATTTCGGAATATATTTTAATAATTTCAAAAGTTTCATCACACGCACGCCAATGCAATTTTGACACTAGTCAAATATATCAGGCATACCATTGAGTTTTCCATCTATTTTTCATTTTAGGTTCCTGGAAGATTATATCCCATTCAATTGTTCTATCGCCCTGTAATCGAAGAAGACCTCAAATACAAAAATGATCGATTTAATCCCAGTCCATATGTGCAAATAATGCAAACAATTGATCAAAAATATCCAGGTAGGGAAGCCTATATTTTATAATAATAATTCAAATTAATGAAAAATCAGTTATTACAAATAAATAAAATAAAAGTAAGATATTGTGTTTCTCCTTGTTTATTATATTTTATTCAAAATTACTGTACAAGTACAAATGTGAAATAAAGAAACTACAACGATAGAAATATTTCAGGCGATGAGAAGGGTGATTTATTAATATTTTTGAGCGGAATAAGTGAAATTACTGCAGTCGTAGATGCTGCCAAGGAATATAGTATAAAGAAAAATAACTGGATAGTTTTACCCCTTCATAGTACTCTCTCTATCATTGAACAAGACAAGGTAGATTTTCTCTTGCGTTGCTATTCTGACTACAAATCATTTTTGTGTACATTATGAAATTATTTTTTCTCTTTCCTAGGTATTTGATTATGCACCTGATGGTGTTAGGAAGTGCATTGTTGCAACTAATATCGCGGAAACTTCCATTACCATTGATGGAATCAGATTTGTCGTCGACAGTGGAAAAGTAAAGGAAATGAGTTACGATCCGTCGTGTAAAATGCAAAGACTGAAAGAATTTTGGATAAGCAAGGCCAGTGCGGAACAAAGAAAAGGGAGAGCAGGTAGAACTGGACCTGGAGTTTGTTATAGGTAACTCATTTATTACATTCTATTCTATTCTACTCATTTTACACGAAGGAGTATTTATCCAGGGATAAACAATATTGTCTTTTTATAGAATTTATTCAGAGGAAGAATACAAGATGCTGGAAAAATATTCAACTCCAGAGATACAGCGTGTACCTTTAGATTCTTCATTATTACAGATGATAGCGATGGGACTTCCTGATGCGCGAAAATTTCCATTTATAGAACCACCACCAGCCAATAGTATAGAAAATGCCATACTATCCTTAAAAGATCACGTAGGTATTCTAGGCATTTTTTGTTTTTTTTTCGTAAAATATCAGTATAAAGTTAAGCTCTCCTCACAGGGCGCACTTACGGATAACGAAAAGATCACGTGTATCGGTAAAACCTTGGCACGGCTACCTGTTGATATTACAATTGGGAAGATGTTAATAATGGGATCCATTTTTCATCAGATGGAACCCGTATTGTCATTGGCTGCTGCTCTAAGTATACAAACACCGTTCACTAATAGAGCTTACAGGGATACGGAATGTGAGGTGATTTGTGTTAACGTATAAGATGACTGCGCTACTAATATTAATTATGCAATGAAACAATATCGAAATAATATTACAGACATCCAGAAAGAAGTTGGAATCCGATCACGGTGATCCAATAACGTTATTGAATGCATTTAAAGAATGGCTGGAAGTGAAACAAGAAAATTCTCATGAATATAGGAGCAGTAGTAACAGTAGCAGAAAATGGTGTAGAAGAAGAGGCTTGGAGGAACAACGGTTTTACGAAATGACGAAATTGAGGGCTCAATTTAAAGATTTGCTCCAAGTTAGTTTATATGCATCTCGTGCATTCCTTACATGAATCTTTCGTTACAATATAATACTAATACTTTTTGTTTATTCCTGTGTGTTGGATTCTATGTACGTAATATGCAGGATTGTAATTTACTCAAGAGTCTAACAGAACCAAATTCTTCCATGACGAGCGCAGAACGTGCAATAAGGCACGGAGAATTAAAACTTTTAAAATCTCTCAAAAAAACTTACAAACAACACGAACCTAAAAGACACAAACAATTAAAAGTAGAAACTTTCGATATACAATTGGAGGATAATGATGATAATGGAGAACTTGACATAAAAGACATAGAATTTCGAATGAGAAATGATTCGAGTCAGGTGCAGAATCTTTTAACAGCATCTACCGCATGTAGCTATAAGGATCTGACAATGTTGAAATTGATATTATGTAGTGGTTTATATCCACAATTTGCTTGTGCCGACGAGTTTAATTATTGTAAGGTAAAAATTATATTCCGTACGTATAATTAATACTTTAGAAATTAAATCTAAAAACCTAAAAAACTAGAAAAGATATATAAGTATAGATGATTTGTATACTTTCTGCGCACAAACTATCATTTATTATACCATAATTATAACAAATAAAACTTTCTCTTTTTGACATATAATGACAAATATTGACATATAATTACGAATCACGTTTTATACTTGTTAAAAATGATATATTTATATAAATATATTTTCAAATTATTGTCCAGTCTACAAGTGAACAATTGTTTCACACAAGAGCAAAACCATACGTTGCTTTGCATCCAATGAGCTTTTTTGGAAATCATCCGCAAGTTCTGCAAATCGAAGAAACAGATGTAATGTTGATACCAGAATTTAAGAGCAAAACTCCTGTAAGCTCTAAACATCAGATATTGGCGTATTTGTAAGTATTATATAATACGTAGCTTTGAAATAAATTGTCAAATGTGAGTGAATTTAAACGCTTTGTATAATATATTTACATAATTAATAGATCTCTCTTGGAAACTACAAAACCATATCTGGTAAACACTTTAAGAATGCCTGCTGCACAAACATTGCTATTATTTGCGCATGAAATAGACACAAACAGCACATTCTCCATGTAAGTACGTTACTTTGTAAATTTTATAATTTTCTAACGTAATAATAATAGTTTGATATAATGTAAAACAGCTTTTACATATTGTAGAATAGTTTGCGATTCGTGGTTGATGTTAGAATTTCCTGTTCCCGACAGTGGTCAAATTTTATTGATGAAAGCTACCAAATTAAGAAATAAGTGGGATTTCTTATTAAATCAGCAATTGCAAGGTAAGAAATGCATTTTGGATGTGTGTGTGTGTTTCTTTTAACATCTAGATTAAATGTGTAGTAAAGTTAATGTACGTATCTTAGGATCCGATAATGCTAACGACGAAAGAAAAGATCTTAATGAAGTTGAGCAAAGTCTAACCCAAGAATTGATCGAATATATGCATACTACAATACCATATACCGTAAGACGGCTGTTACCAGCTGATCTGAAAACGATATATGTTGGTATCGACAATAATGATAAAAGTATAGAGCCCAATCCTTTTCAATCCGATTTTAAAAGTATACCAAATGTAATTAAAGGTGGGACTTGTGTGACAGATAGTATTACATATAATTGGTGAGTACTTGGTGAAAAAAATATTAATATACTGTAAGATGTGATTATAATTTAAATTGTGTCACTGTAAAATATAAAATGTATATATATGTGTATATACAATATGATGTGTTTATATAAAATTAAATATTAGGGATTTTTGATTAATGATCAATATTTTTATTAATAAAATTTTAATTGTTACATTATAGCCTAAAAGAAAATAACTGGAGTGAACAGCTAATTGTAGAAATGCAAGAAATCGAATGGCATTGTGAAAATTGTGATCTTCGAGCAATTCTATCGAGTATTGAAAAACTTCAACATCAGAACTCTTGCATAATCGCAGATACGATTAGTGTCGACAAAAAAAGTGAAAATATTACATGTAAAGCTAATAGTAAAGCATATAAATGTCCTGATTGTTTGCTAACGTTGTATCTCACGTCTATTGAAATATTGAAGCATAAAAAATTGCATATCAAAGCAAGCTAAGATATCTATCGATTGTATGTAAATGGAGTATATAGTTTATTAGAAGGTAATGTTTTTATGTAAAACTAGTTTTTTTCTTTTTTATTTAGAAATATACATATATACATTAGAAATATATATATATATATATATATATATATATATATATATATATATTGTATATCACACGTAAATTCAGAATACATAAAAATACTTCTCCTTCCTTTAAATCTTCCTTTAAATATTCATACAAAATTAATAATTCTAGTACTATATACACTTCGACGTCAAAGATTTATTCTTTACACAAGAGCTTTATGTGTATTTAAATTATTAAATACGAAAATTTTTTGAAACGTTTTTGCAATAAAAAAAGAAGAGGAAGCATATTTCTCACACGTATGTATGTGTTGTATCAAGTCCATGGCAAGAAATTTGAAAACATAAAACACCCTATAATTGTATATCCTATAAAATAAAATAATATAAATTTATCTTGCAATGTATATTCTTTTTGAAATAAGAAAAATACTTTCCACTTAGAGCACATATTTTCATCACTTTCATATAAATCGATATGGTCAATGCATTTGTGAGACACGGTTAATGCACAATACCAATATGGCAAGGGAGTTGCAGAGGCTAATAAACGTGTGCTGACTTGGATATGTACAAAGAATAAACAAAACATGGTTAGAAATAATCCATGAATCACAAAGACAAACATATTCAATGGATATTTCTTCACTTCAATAGTATTTTCGTTTTTTGCTTTGCTATTAAAAAACCCTAATAAGTGCAATTCATCTTTATATTCACAAACAAATTCTTTTATACATTGCAACATAATATACAATATCGGGAGAGATAAAATAAAATTTGGTATTTGTTTAAATTGATAATATCTTAAGAATCCTACATTCCAATATGTCTTTTGCACATACGAATATGCTAAAGGCAAACTAGCGTTACACCACGTTGAATCTATCATACCTGGTAGAATCAGATTATTTTCTATGGCATATTGTAAAATGTGAACTGGCAATAGCGACCTATCGGAATACGTAGAAATACAAAATTTCATATAATTGTATATTTGTAAAAGAACAAGTGGAAATAGTGATATAATTATTGTGCTTAATATGGTAAAATAATTTTTCAATTTGATTAATTTTAAAATATGCCACAAGATAAATAGTACATCGTACTTTCGTTGATGTTTTTCTATTCTTTTCGTATTGCACAAATTCTTAAGCCCGAAATACATAGGGAAACCAATATTGACGATACCATTCGATCTCACCAAGGTTGACAAAGCCAATGGAAAATAGATGGTAGACATACCCTTGATACTTCCGAGCATAGTGTAAAATGTTAAATACGCAAACACGGATTCTGAATATAAAGCCGAGAAAAATATGCTAGCCGGATTAATACAGTAAAGTATCGCTGCTTTGTACGCCGTTATAGTATTTTGAAATACACGTTCAGTAAGATCATAAAAGATGATAGCCGACTTCACAAAACACACAAAATTAATTAAAATCGCAGCAAGGATCATTGTACTTTGGATGTTGAATAAAGGGAATATTTTTGTCAAAATAACGGCAATAATATGGATCATAGCTGGATACAACGGATAAAAAGCGAGAGTATTCTCATACGTGTACCCATATCTTGCAATATGTAAAAAATATTCTCCATCCCAACGTGTGAGACCATTGAATAGAAAATAAATTATTCGGTCACAGAGGGAAACTTTCTCTGCAGAATCCAAAGGTCTTTTAAATGCATCCGCATGATGATCGGGGATTAATAGATTAAAAATTACTTGTAATAATAATATTATGATTCTAGTGGTGATCGCAAACCAAAGAATTTTCTTTCTCGGCGCATACATTTTGCGTTGTTTTTATGCAAAATGTGCTCAATTTTTATATGACCATAGAATTACATACATCTAAAAAAAATCGTAATAAATTAAGAAACAAACTCGTAGTTATGCTCATGGTCTAATTATATCTATCAGTGATTCATATTTTTGGTTTCCTGTATGTGTACTCTTATCGTATGATGAGGAAGTAGTCGCGAGTCAAGCCGTGTACCAAACGAGATCATTCAGTAGAAATGCTGCAGCTCTGATTAAACGCTGGAGTGCTGGATATTGCTGAATATTGCTGAAAGAGATCATTCTTACTTGACATACACATAACACGTGGATTTTTCATATGTCGCGTTAATAGAGACCGACATGTGTCTTACCTTGAATTTATTTATTATCATAATTAATTTTTCATTAATTACTGCACAAAATGTTACAACACAACAACAACCTCCACTTACACCTACGCTGGACTCGAATAGACGTACGTATATATATCTTAATTTATTTGACAAGTTATATAAATCTGATAGTTTTGTCTAATCTGAATTTTTTTTGTCAATTTTATACATGCACTTTACTCCTTTCTCGATTTACAGTATCCACATTGAATTGACATAAGAATATTTTACGATATGTCTCTAATATGCTAGATTTCATGAAGCCGAACAAGAGATTGACTGGTAAAACGTTCGATGAGGATTTGACAGATTGGCTGTTTACCGGATGTTGGGGAAATAATAATCAACCGAATAAATGCTCACCATATCGCACAGCAACTGAATATCCTGGTTACGATGGATGGTACAATAACGTTGGTAGACCGGAACTAGGTGCAGTCGATACTCCTTTGTTAAGAAGACTGCCAGCAACTTATGAAGATGGAGTGTATAAACCTTCAGGTTCTAAGAGACCGGAACCATTAGAGATAAGTGAGAAGCTGTTGAGTGGAAAAATAGGATCTAAATCAAGAACGGGGAAAAACGCTCTACTTGTATTTTTCGGTAAAAAATTTTGTGAGAAAACGATTCGTCTTATATAATCTTGCGTATTTTTAAAATTACGTTACTACGTTATTTGTAAATTTATACCTCGAACGTATCATTATACAAATTCATGTTTGTATCGTATACAAATTACATATAACAAACTTGTATAAATTTCAAGTATAACTGTGCACGCGCGCATATATATACGTATATCTAAAAATTTTTCACACGTTACAAACGAATATAAAATATTCCGTTTATGTAAACCTTTTTTATAAATCGTTACGGAAAAGGGAAAAATAATGTAAAATGTATACCATGCACCCGCGCACACATTATCTAGTTAGATGTGTTTTTTTTTTTCAGAATTTTAGGCACTCTAGATGAGAGCACGATATTATATAACTTGAGGGAGCATAATTTAAAAAAGATATATTTACTCAACAGGTCAACAGGTGGTGGAAGAAATTTTAGATGCTCAAAGACCAGCGTGTCCGCCAGAGTATATTAACATAAAAATTCCGAAAAACCATCGATACAGAATAAATAAACCAGGACACACGGAAATGCCTGTTTTACGTACACGATACGATCATCGGACGGGCCATTCGTCGAATAATCCTCGTCAACAGGTATACGACAGTGTTCGCTTTCAAAACGACTCTTTAACGAGCGAGATCTAAATCAACATGACATACACGTTGCAGCTGAACGAGATTACGCCATTTTTAGATGGTGGATTGATCTACGGCACATCCAAAGTGTGGTCCAACTTTTTAAGGACGAACGCTAATGGAATGTTGCAGGAGGATGGGCAACTTGCGTCGTCGGAATTTTTTCTGTATCCCGACTATAATACCATTAGATTACCGATGGCCAATCCACCGCCGCCTATTCATCATCCTCAATACATCTCACGGCATCACACCGAAAGCGTCACCAGATATTTCAGTAAGGGAAAAATTTTATTCTATATTATAAACAGACAAGCTACGTCAGAATTTTGTGCCGCAGATGCGCTTAGCGTAGTCGGCTATATGATGATCCTTCGGGGTACATTCGTACTCGATCTTTTCCGAATAAGGCATCGGAACGTCGATACCAGCGCACCGAACCGCAGGTGCGTCGAGTTGAAAAAAGACTGGATTCTCCATCACTGTCGCAACAATCTCGGATCCTACTCCGCATCTAGGCCAGCCCAGTTCGACAGTCATTAGTCTGTGCGTTTTGCCGATCGACTTGAACACCGTGTCCCAGTCCAAGGGTCTCAGCGATCGTAGATTGATAACTTCTGCCTCGATACCTTGTCCAGCCAAAAGTTCAGCTGCTTGAAGTGTATACACGTACGCCTGGCCGTGCGTCACTAGAGTGATGTGCTTGCCAGGTTTCTCCACTTTAGCCTTGCCGATAGGTATCTGGTAGTCCTTGTCCATGGCTTGGTCGGACACGGGGAACTCGATGTTGTAAAGTAATTCGCTCTCCAGCATAATAACGGGATCTGGGTCTCGCACGGCCGCTTTCAAGCAGCCCCTGTAATCCTCGCAGGTCGATGGTGACACAACTTTCAAACCGGGCGCACTCATAAACCACGCGGCAAAGCATTGAGAGTGCTGCGCGGCCAAACCTTTGGCGTTACCATTTGGACCTCGGAATAGGATAGGAACAGGAAATCTTCCGGCGGACATGTAAAAATTCTTTGCGGCGCCATTGACGATGCGATCAATGGCTTGCATGGAGAAATTGAAGGTCATAAATTCGCATATCGGCCTTAGACCCAGAAGTGCCGCGCCGATGGCGATACCGCAGAATCCAGCCTCCGTGATCGGCGTGTCGATCAACCTCTTGTCGCCGTACTTCTTCCAGAGACCGCGCGTTATCTTGTAAGCGCCGTCAAATTCCGCAACCTCTTCCCCTATTATAAATACTCTTTCGTCCCGAGCCAACTCCTCGTCGAGGGCCATGTTCAACGCGTCACGCACTGTCATCTTCGTGATCGATTTGCGGAATGTTTCGCCGAAGATGTGCCGCGTCGTCACTCGCAGCATTCGTTTACTCCTCGACAATCGAGGAAGATGCATCTCGGACGAGCAAATTTACTTCTGTTAGCTATCTATCGTTCGATTCGCCGTTAACGCTTAATGCGTCTATGTGTGTTTCAGAATTAGGAAATCCTCGAGGGAACGAAAATCCGTTTCTGCTGACTTTCGGTATAATATGGTTCAGATGGCACAATTTTGTAGCATTTCACGTTAGACGTCACAATCCAAAGTGGTCGAGCGAAAAAGTTTACAATGAGGCCCGTAAATGGGTGATAGCGGCTCAGCAGCACATTGTCGTCAACGAATGGCTGCCTTTATGGTTGGGCGATAGGCTTCCTGCGTATGAGGGTAGGAAAGCTTAACTTTCTATTTTACGTACACAACAGATGACATTCATATAAGATGTAATTTATATGCGATCCGAATGACAATTTGTTCATTGTTCAAAGGTTACAATCCCAATATTGATCCGCAGATAGATCAATTTTTCCAATCGGCCGCTTTTCGCTTCGGGCATACCTTGGTTCCACCAGGTATAAGTAACACACACACACACATATATATCGTATTTACGTCGACGTTGATAATATTGCGAGTAACGCTCTGCTAATTAAACGAATAACATTAATTTTTGCATCATGACTCATTTGCTCTTATTCACGTGTTTGCGTTGTTCTTTTTTTTTTCAATTAAGTATAAGATGATGCAAAAAAGGTTTGAGATCTTTAATTAACGTACGAGGAGTTTGACATTTAATTAATAACCCGCGCTAATTAAAAGTCATAGAACGTAAAGCCGCATGTTGTGGTATGATCTACGGGGGTGTGTGTTTCATTATAATAATTATATAATAAGATATAAATGTTGTGACACAATAATTGCAATAATCACACTGTTAGGTGTGTACTTACGCAACTATGGGAGGAATAATTGTTCCTTGGAATCATACCCAATTAGAACATGCAACAATTACTGGATGTCACAGGTATCTTGACGGATTACATTACACATGTTCCAAATGTTGATGATGACTACGACAGCCAAAATGCGCGTAGTGTATGACGAACCGTTTGTTTAGAATTCTCTTTATGCCAACTTAACAAGAATAAAAAATGTTATTGATGTGGAGAAATTACTAATGGGAATGGCTATTCAATTGTGCGAAGAGGAAGATCATAAAATCGTCCAAGATCTGCGGGGCAGCTTATTCGGTCCGCTAGAATTTTCCCGAAGGGATTTAATGGCACTTAATATTCAGAGAGGACGTGACCATGGGGTACCTGATTACAATAGCGCCCGTCGTGCTTACGGTCTGGCGGAAGTTAAACACGTGTCCCATTTTAATCGCGTGGATGTATCGGTATGTCGTATAAAACTCATTTTTTTCTATATATTCCTAGCATTTGTTCCACAAGATATTTATATTTTGGATAAGATCCAAGAGGAGTTTCTCAGATTGTACAACAATTCGTTCGATGACGTGGATGTCTGGGTAGGCGGAATACTAGAGACTGGTGATGGACCCGGAGAGTTATTTCAAAGAATCATTCGTGATCAGTTTCAGCGAATACGCGACGGTGATAGGTTTTGGTATAATAATACCGTAAATGGGTGCGTAATCGCAACTTGCTCTTTCAATTTGCTCCCCTGTTTCAAGCGTTTGCATATATCCTCTATGTGATTTTCTTCGTAGACTTTTCACCGACAAGGAAATTGAAAGATTGGAACAATTGTCGTTTTACGATGTGCTAATGTGTACCACTAAGATGGACTGGAATGATATTCCAAGGAATCCTTTTAGAGTTCCTACCGCAGGTAAAGGAAGAGATATATGAATATGTAAATAAATTTTCACTTGATTGCAATTAAAAGGACTGGACATAGATATTGCTGCTCTTACAGCGAATGACATACATCCCAGTTGTATCAATAATAAAATTGTGAAAGAAGGCAGGTGTACAAATAATCCCTGTTTTCACGCCGACCAAATAAACGAGTACACAATTGAGAATTGCACAGAGCCTGGAACTTATGATTTTTTTTCGGACAGCAGCATATCCTTCATCTTTACGTTTTTAAGTGTTTCAACATTATTCTGCGGTAAAAATCCTGTTGCTCCCATTCATCTTGTAACAATCTTGTAACAGGATTATCATATCATTTAATGCTTTTGTTTTTGTGACGCAGGTTTTATTGCATTAATCGTTTGCAAAATACAATTCAAAGATAAAAAATCAGCGAAAGAAAATGTTATGTATAGAAAAGTAGACCACAGTGATAACATAGATATTATACATACTGGTAAGTTTTCAACAAGCATATATTTCGTACGTCATATTGCTGCTCACGTGTATTAACAACACGTGTATTGTTTCATGAACAGCTAGCGAATGGCAAGAGCCAAAAGCTTCACTGAGATGCGTAATATTAGTGCCAAACGTAAGAAAGAAGCAATTGGAGGTGAAAAATCAATTAGGACACTTGATACGCGCGGTGGACTTTCCATCCAATAGCAGTGTCATGGTATATCATTTTCCTTTTCTTCAATGATACATCAATAGTATATCACCTTCTTCTTTCCCGTTACAGATTTATTGCGCATCTGACAGTCACTACATGTTGATCCGTGTACACCACAGTTACGATTTAGTGTTGAAGTTTGATTCTGACTTTTTGAGAAACGTATTCATAAAAACATTCGAAAAATTTATATCAGAAATCACAACATCCAGGGATGCACGCTCAGTGCAAACGATGACTAATATCACGCATGCAGCATTGCTCAAACAAGCGATCACCAAGAAGCACCGTCAAAAAAAATTAGAAATGTTTTTCCGTGTTGTATTTGCGCAGGTATATATCTTTTCTATTTTTTTTCTTCTTTTACGTAAAATAATATTTTATTTAATTAAAATTCATTGAGACTCATAATACACGAAATGTCTTCAGGCATTCCATATCGCGCATACAGAAGAAGAAATCTTACAAATAGATTCAACAGTGGCACGAGAAGTAATTTACACTGAGTTGACCATCATAGAATTTGCGGAAGCCCTGAGTATGAGACCCGACGCAGAGTTCGTAAAGAAGGTGACATCTATGCTAAATAACAATTTGTGCTATAATAACGATCTGAATATGACACGAATACATGTCAAAATATGTTAAGAATATGTCAAAAGACTAAATTTGCAGATATTTCATCTAGTAGACAAGGATAAGAATGGTTTTATATCGTTTCGGGAGTTTGTCGATATGTTGGTGATATTTCTGAAGGGTTCTGCTGAAGAGAAGATGAAGTTAATGTTTGATATGTATGATATCAATAATACAGGAAGATTGAAGAGAGAGGAGTTCTCAAATATGTTAAGGTTGTGTACATTTGTTAATCATTTAACTGCATAATACTTTCCTGTACATTTCCTCTGTATGTGTATTGCAATACATTAAACATACAGGTCATTTATGGAGACTGTCAATGCTGATGTCACGGATGATGAGCTGGAAACTTTGGTGCAATCCATGATGTATCACGCTGACTTGACGAATAAAGAGACGATAAATCTACAAGACTTTCAACAGATACTAAGTGACTTTAATGATAAATTTAATTATGCAGAATTGGAATTCAATGTACCTACGGACGGAAAAAACAACAGGAAACTTCACGCGGGCGTGAAGACAGTTAGGTCAACGTTCATTGGCGAGGTGCAAAAGACAGTGGAGAGTTTATATGCCGATCCAAGCGAATTACAATCTAGAGTCGAAGGCAAAGTTGAAAGCGAACAAGATGTAAAGCAAGATAAAAATAACAGCGAAATTATCGATAAAAACGAAAAAATAGTCGAAGAGACGAAAAGACATTCGGACGATTATTGGTATCCTATAATGAAATACTTTGCTAACAAACGATTGCAGATATTCTGGGCATGTTTGTACACTTTGTTCCTGCTTGGAATTTTCGCAGAGCGAGTATATTGTACATCCTTCAAATATTTTTTCACAGTGAATCTCTATTTGAATTCTTGCACTTTGCGCGAGAATAAATGTCCTACTTTTCCAGATTACTCTGTACAACGGGAACATTCTGGTTTGAGACGGATATTGGGTTACGGCTTGACTATAACGAGAGGTGCAGCGTCAGCTATGATGTTTACTTATTCTACGTTATTAATCACGATGTGTCATAACACTATCACTATTTTGAGAACCACAATTCTGCAATTCTACATTCCCTTTGATTCAGCGATCGAAATGCATAAGTATATCGCTTGTTGGGCACTTATGTTTACCGGTGAGATATTATTAATCCAACTAACTTGTGTGTGTGTGTGTTCTATCCTGACATCCCCTACTCTATACTTAATTTTTTCTCCTTTTACTTTTAGCATTGCATTTAATTGGACATGGTTTCAACTTTTATCACATATCTACGCAAACTGCTGATGATCTGACGTGTTTATTTCGCAATTATTTCCACGCGTGAGCTTACCTTGCCTTTCTAATTATTTCAATTACAATTACTTTTTGTACAGTTATTTCGTATTTGTTTGTGCCTTGACACCGATAATTCGTCGTTACATATTTATCGATATTTAGGACGCATGAACTTCCCAAGTTTCATTATTGGTGTTGGGGTACGATGACAGGTATAACGGGAATATTTTTAACCATTTTGACTGGATTGATATTTGTGTGCTCGTTACCGATGGTACGCAAATCATTCTACAACTGGTTCTCTTTTGTACACTCCTTGTACCCTATTTTCTACATACTAATGGTTTTACATGGCAGTGGGAGATTAGTACAAGTAATTGATATTCTTATATAAAATTCAATTAAATTTTTACACTTGTAATTATTTATCATTTTGTGTAACTTGTGTAAAATTCATTTCATATCATAATTTGTGATAGGAACCATACTTTCATTATTTCTTTCTGGGACCAGCTATTCTATTTATTCTCGATAAGGTCGTAACTGTAACTAGAACAACGATAGAAATACCAATACTCAAGGCAGAAATTCTGCCATCAGGTATCTACTTATAACTTAAATCACTGCATTGCAGAGTTTTTGTTGGCGTATATATATTCATGTATATCATACATATCGTACATGACATATCGTCGTAGGTGTAACGTGTATAACATTCCTTAAACCTTTAAATTTCCAATATAAATCTGGTCAGTGGATTAGAGTAGCATGTCCAGCGTTACAGACAAACGAGTATCATCCATTTACTTTATCTTCTGCGCCATACGAAACGAATTTAAGTATACACATACGAGCTATTGGACCATGGACCACAAATATCAGAGAGAAACTAGAATTGTGCACAATGTCTAATGAAAACTTACCGATGGTAAGCTAATTTTATTACATTATTTATTAATATACGTCTGTAAACGGATAATTTACTAATGTAATATAGAGAGATATGTTTTTATATTATATTATCCGTATTTATCTTAACAGATTCACATAGATGGTCCGTATGGAGAAGGTCACCAAGATTGGGACAAATATCAAGTGGCAATCATGGTCGGTGGCGGTATAGGTGTCACGCCCTTTGCATCAATACTCAAGGACATCGTTTTTAAATCTAATTGCAATTTAAACTTTGGTTGCAAGAAGGTGATAACATTGCTTCAACATTACTATCAACGCTAAAAAGAAGAATGTAAAACCATATTCCATGTACAGGTATATTTTCTTTGGGTAACGAGAACGCAAAAACAATTTGAATGGATGGTCGATATATTGAGAGAGCTCGAAAAAGTAGATGTCAATAACACAGTATCTATTCATATTTTTGTTACTCAATTCTATCAAAAATTCGACTTACGTACAATACTTTTGGTAAGATATTATCTAAGTTGATAAGTGCAGTTGTGTTAGCATTAACTTAACAGAATTTATCATAAATAATCTTAATTAAATACTTTCAGTATATTTGCGAACGTCATTTTCAAAAGATTTCAAATAAATCTCTGTTTACTGGCTTAAAGGCTGTGACACATTTTGCACGACCTAAGTTTTCTCAATTTTTTTTATCTATACAGAAGTTACATCCTTCTGTAAGTATATTATTATTAAGTATATTATTATTATTATTGTCATTATCATCAGACACAGTGTATAGAATAAGAACAGATATTAATTTTCTTTTTTATTTGTCACACAATCTCTAGATCCTCTTACTGTATCTTTTGAATTCTTTATATTATATAACATATATCCGAAAACATTTTTGTTTTAGGTAAATAAGATTGGTGTTTTTAGTTGCGGCACACCAGCCATGACACAAGCAGTAGACACAGCTTGTAGAGTAATTAATCTAATAGAAATTAACGATACTTTATTCGAACATCATTATAAAAGTTTCTAAATTTGTGAATATTTTTTATCTTTAAAAAGAATTTAGAATATTTTGTATCTCTGACAGGGATTCTCTCAAATGTTCTTCATTAATTATAATTCTTGTAAATCTTGATTTTTTTCAAGTGTGTTTCAATAATCCTATATATATATAAAATATTTGCATATATTATATTTACATTAACGCACGATATTTCAAAATAAATGAGTATTTTCTATATTAACCAATTGCGTGTATGTATAATTGTATAATTAATTAATATCGATAAAATTGTCAATAAAAAAAAATTCGACATCTTAATATATTCGACACTTACCATGGCTGAACGTGGCCGCATTCCGATATTCATTCAATTTACTAGCAGTAAAACCTACGCAACGTAACTACAGCATGGATGTAAGACATGACATACATGAACTATAGATTTTCACTGACAGTAAATATCCATAAAGATCTTCACACACAAAACTCCGTAAAGCCGGTATCAGACTATGCATTGAAATTACTTATTGGATTTTGACCAATCAGAACAAAGAAGGCGAAGATTTATGCTAAGGGTGTGGTCCCATGGACTGACATTTTCGCGTAACGCGTATCGCGTAACCAATCAAATCTTTCTATTCTTTTAGATTGTTCAACAGAAATATTAAACATCGTAATTGATTGGTTACGCGATACGCGTTACGCGCAAAATATCAGTCCATGGGATCGCACCCTAAGGGTGCCGTCACATGAGGCGTATTTCAATGGACCTATAATATATGGACTGCTCATAGTGTTCCGATTAGGGATTCCCTTTATGCGCATGAGTGGCAATACGGTGTTAGTAAAGTGTCTTATATTAGTAAAAAAGAGCACCATTACCCTGCTGTATAAAAAGAATGAAAAAGTTGATAAAAATATATGTATAAAGACACGTTATATAATTATTTTATACATATTAATTATTTTGATTCAATATAATACAACAAAGTCTGACTCTCAATCTTTTTACAGCTCCTTTTTGTACATAACCGTCTATTATATAATTTATAATTAATAATGAACATTTACCTTATATTAAGCTTCTTATTGATCTTTATAACCTTCTCTTGTTGTAACATCCCGTCAGAACTATACATTAGGCCTGTTCTACAATGAGTCGTTAGTCATAAGTCGTAAGCGAATAGACCAATCATATTCGATTATTCTTTTCTAAATTCAACTATGATTGGTTTATTCGCTTACGACTAATATCTTATTGTAGAAGGCCCATTAAGATTAAAATTAAGACCGAAGCATAAAACAGCCATTAGAGGCCTTCTACAATGGTCTAGTTTACATCGTGGACTTGATACGCGTATCAAATAGTAAATAACTAGTACATTTATTCAGCTATTGGCTGATCAACTCAAATACACTACTTGATACGCGTATCAAGTGCACGATGTAAACTAGGCCTATATCTGCTTGTACGTTACTATAATTACACGGTTACGCATGCGCAGAGCCATACATGCGCGCGCACGGGAATCCCTAATCGAAACACTGGTCGCATATACTCGTTTTCTACTTCTTCCCTTCAAGGCCGTCACTCTTTCCAACAGTTCCTACCACTTTCGATTCGTCACCTTTATAGATCGATCTTCGTTACGAAAAAACGTGTTATCGTTTATCAAGATGCAGGTGCCGCCAATTTTCATGGAATTACCATTAGATGACCAGGTAAATTTGCAAAATTAAAAGTAATTAATGAGTTAATTTTCTTAGAAATAATTTTTTAGCATATACGCATTGTATAAGAAATATTCTTCGAAACGTATCGTTTCTAATGTTTTTAGGTTATATTAAATTGTACAATGAAAGCGTACGTTAACATAAAACATTTTGTTGCAGTAATAAAATTAGAACATTGTAAAAGTATCACATACTAATTGTTAAATATTATTGTATACTTGTTAGGCTCAAGAACTGAGAGTATATTTTAAGAGTCTTGGTGCAGAAATTAGTGAAGAAAAATCTCCTAAAGGTATAGAAGATGATTTGCACAAGATTATTGGAGTATGTGAGGCGTGCTTCAAAGAAGGAAACGAAAGTGAAATAGAAACTGTATTGAATGACATTGTTTCTATCATGATTCTGGCAAGTTTAACATTTAACTTTAACTTTTTATTATTGTCACATAAATATTAATTTTTCTTTTTACTTTCATATTTTATTAGATACCTACGGAACGAGCTGAAAATTTAATTTTGGCATTCTGTGAGAAACTTGTAAAAGCACCTGGATATAAACTTGGATTAGTTTGCTTAAAAGCGTAATACATTGTTAATTTTTTCATAAAATTAATACACATTAATCTATTATTTTTTAATATAACAAACGTTTGCAGTTTATGGCTGTTATTTCAATCTCTTGCCGATGATTCTCCAATGAGATACCATGTTTATTATCATTTGGTACAAATCGCTCGCAATGTTGATCAAGTAAAAGCTGTGTATAGTGGGATAGATCAATTGAAGCAACAGTTTGCTTCCTTTCCTCCATCGAATGAACAAATGCAAAAATTGTTGCGCTTGTTGCACGAAGTTCTTTTAAGCTGTAAACAAGGGTAATGTTTCATATTCTCTCTTTCTTGCTTATTCATTCGCTCTTATGCATATACTGTGCACATTTGGTGATATCAAAGATATTTCTGGACATTAAATATAAAATAAGAGATATAGTTGTGTGCACGTGCGTGCGTACGTGCGTTTGTCGTGTAAAATAGAATAGAAGTTTTATATATATGAATTCTACAATTCAATCATTTTTTATATTATATATACAATATAGAAATAATTTTTAATACAAATATTCATAGATATATTTTATCTTTCAATATCTGTAATTTTTTAGAGAACAAGCGGCAGCTGTCATGGTGGAACTGTTGGGAACTTACACAGCAGAAAATGCTTCTGCTGCTAGAGAAGATGCACAGCGTTGTATATTAGCTGCATTAGCAGATCCGAATACATTTCTGTTAGATCCGCTTTTGGCTTTGAAACCTGTGAGATTTTTAGAAGGCGAATTAATACATGATTTACTTCTTGTATTTGTACAAGATAAATTACCAGCGTATTTGCATTTTTACCAACATCACAGAGAATTTGTTGAACATCAACTTGGTACATATGTAGTCTAATGTGGACAGTGTAAAATATCAAATTCACTTAAATAAACCAAGATTTGTATAATGTACCATTTTTCTTTTGCAGGATTGAATCATGAACAAAACATGAAGAAAATGAGACTACTGACCTTTATGCAACTTGCAGAGACAAATCCAGAAATGTCTTTTGATACAATACAAGAGGAATTGCAGATCAATGAATCTGAAGTAGAAAGCTTCATAATCGATGGTAAGCTATTTTTACTTTTTAAAATTTGATTTATGATAAATGACGATTATAACATCCTGTTTGAACAATATAGTTTCCACTATTGCTCACTTAAGTGGCGATTAACTTTTAACAGGATATATTAAATGAATCCGTACTGACTCAGTAGAATTATATTTTCACTGAGTTATCGAGACATTCAACAATTTTGTTGCTACTTTCAAGAAACAACAGATTCTCAAGAGCGAAATGTTGATCACTATATGCATATTAATATTCTCACAAGATACAAGTAATATTATTCCGATTGTTCGTTTGTTCTAGTCTTAAAAACCAAACTTGTGAGAGCGCGCATGGATCAGGCCGGCCGTAAAGTATTAATTTCAAGCACAATGCATAGAACATTTGGTCGCCCACAATGGATGCAACTACGAGATTTACTTGTATCTTGGAAAGCTAATCTTTCGGCCGTGCAGGATGGCATGAAGAATGTAGCCGCTGCACAAATGGAGCTCGCAGCAAAGAATAAAGCTACTCTTGCTCACTGACAGTATCGAAAAATACCATAGATGTATATGATTACTCATGAAGATACTGTAAGTGATCAAAAGTTGAAATTTCTTCCGGACAACAGGAACTCATCGAGTCTAGCTATTTAAAAAATGCAGCTAAAAGTTAATGGCAATAACTTGTACCGCAATATTTTTACCACGCTTGTATAACACAGTTGTTAAATAGTATGCTGTTTAAATTAAATTTACACAATTAATTTTAAACAATATACACTTACATATTTAATATACAAAAGTTAGATTCATCAGATGATTGTGTCCTTATGTTAAATTATTTCCATAAAATATGATTTAAATTTGTCACGATGAAGTATTAAAAAAATTGATTCAAAATGACTGATGGTTTTTACGCGTTGTGTACACCACATTATGTATATCTATGTGTGTAAATATACATGTACACACGTGACGCGCGCGCAAGTCATATACGTGTGCGACACGTTTGTACGTATTCGTAGTATCGAAACATATATGTATGTATGTATGTATGTAAGCACACACACACACACACACACACAATCAAATCAATATATTTCACAGAAAATATAAAAATTAATGCTACACTACACTGCTAATTGGATGGTGAAAAAAATTAATTAGAAGGTGTTAATTCTACATTAACTTTACAAAATTGTAATAACATACAAATGTCTCATAAGTAAACTTAAATTAATCTATGATCAAAAGTTAAAAAATAAGGAATTTCATGTTGCAAAAACAATACGATTACATCCAATGTCCAAAGGAAAAAATTTTATTTTTTTTGTACAGTATTTAACCGCATTATTCAATTGTCCAGTCAATATGTTTAAAAAAATTGCAGAAAAAAATCAGTTATTATATAACAAAATATGCAATTGTTATATATTATAAAATTATAAAAAGCGTTTGATACAATCTGCTTTAGATCTTAATCTCTACATAAAAAATTATAACTTATAATTCCTTTTATAATTATATTGATATTTGCACTGTTTCTATCACATTAATTATATAATCTTCTTTTTAAAGTATTTTTATTTATTATAATTGACATTACCTCTGCATCTTTCAATAGCGCTTTAATCTTAACAGAAAAAAGATGTGATATTGTAAAATATTCACACATACATGTATACACGACGCACGCGCGTGGACATATATAAAACTTTATAAGTATCAACAATTTTAATAACGCAATGTAATTATTTACTATTTACGACACTGCAATATGTCAAATTGATCTTTAAGTTAAACAATAAAAAAATTCAGTCTATTATGCTTAAGTATTTACGGCAACGTATATAAATTAGGTATTCGCTGAAATAAATAATAAAGTTCCGAACTGTTCTAGATAAATTTTATAATATAAATATTATAATATACACATTCTTTTGTCTATTAAATCTTTTTCACATCTGCAAGTACATCATTCAATTTAGATATCATAGGTTTTTTTTCTATATGTTGTATTCTTACCATGAGATATACCATATGTCTTTACATTTTGTTTTTCTTTTAATGTATTTACGTTATTTAGTAAATCTAGATAGCCAAAACTTAGAGTTAAGGCAGATTTTCAATTTCTGTAAAATACGTAGGTCTGTATATATACGTTTGTAAATACTTCTTTGTTTCTCTGCAAAATCGATTATATTTATTCCAAGTATACATAAACCTTTTGTAACTTTTGTATGAAAGACAAATGATGAATGATAAGGATTATGATTGTATCAAAAAATTAAGAAATGTTGAGTGAATTTCTTTCATCGTACTTAAATCAGATCTGAGTAGAAAATCTGGGACGTGGTAAATCTCCAAATACTGTATCACCATGGACGCTTTTAGCTAAGGCTTTAATCGAAGCTTGAATGTTGTGCGGATCTAGCGGATTGGTTGGCAACTGTAATTACATAAAGCATATGTGTATACGAGTGTCACATGCGTGCGCGCACGCACGCGACACACACACACACAGACAGACAGACGCTCTTTCTCTCTCTACATTCATGATCTCGAATAAATTTCATAATTAAATACTGATAAAAAGACTGTAAAGAACGATATGATATACCACTTAAATTAAAATGTAGTTTTACCTGATCATCATCTTGGTCCTGTACCGCACGATGAATAGAAGGGAAAACGGGTACGGTGACAGGTAATGATTTAGCTAACATAGAACGACCATCCCGTTGACCTCTTGGCATATGAATCCCTTCATTTTGGTTTGAATCTGAACAAATTATTATACAAACTTAGATCTAAACGAAACGCTAAGAATAAATTAATACGTCATACCATCAGTATCAGATCCCTCTTCCGAAGACCATAAAAGCTGTTGATTGGCTGCGTCTGTATCTTCCATTCCTTCAAAAGGAAACAACGCTTCTGTATCTAAGCTAGCTGATTCCTTAGTACAAATACACAATGGATCTTTTTTTCTCAAACTTTCATTCTGTAAAGTTTATTCACCCAGGTTTATAATTGTAATTACAAAAGGATTTTGGATCTGCAGATCGAATAAGGGGAAAACTGTGATGCAGAAAAAGTGACTTACATTAATGATGTTTTTAGAAGAGTGTCTGGTGCTTGTCTCGTGTTTAATGTTTAGGCCACTAGACACTTTTGTATTGAATATTATATTGGACTTTGGATTTACTATATTAGCTGTAGAAGTAGTCAAGGTACCTTTAAAGCCATCAGGAGTCGTTGGTGGAGTTTCTATGTTATTGGTTACTCTACTTGTTTCTTCTCCTCTACATACTAATCTAATTGTGCAAAAAATAAGTTACAATTATTACATTTAGTACATAATAATAGTATAATACACATACTTGTGAATCATACTTTGATAACAGTCTATGTTCGTTGTGTGCTCTTTCACGGAATTGTTCCAACAATTGATACTGCTCTGCAGTAAACGCACGTATTTTATCTTCTATCGCCATTGTTTGACGTTGTACAGCTTCCTCGAGCTGTCGTTGTAAACCATCTAAAGCTACTTGAACCGTGTTAGGTAATTGTGAAACTAGATAAATAAAAAAAGAAAACATAACATATAGAGATCATATGTACACACATGTACATAAATGAATTTTGAAATCCAAAACCAAATACACATTATACTTGTACTTATAACCAAATACACATTATACTGTACACGTATCGACTTACCAGAAAACTTATTAGGCTGTTGTAGATAGTCGTCAAGATCTTCTAAACTATGATTAATTACTATCCTAAACACCGGACTATAATCTGGGTTGGATTTTAATTTATTTATTTCTTCGACAGATAACTGAAATATATAATTATCTTTCATTATTAATGAGATTATTTGAAGATTAGTAAGTTCATGAAAGTGAATATATAATACATCTGACGTTTTATCTTAATGTAATTTATATAACAGCAAAAATATATATATACATATACACACATACACGCGCGCGTGTTTGTATGTGTGTATGTGTAAAATATATCCTTGATAAGATCAATCGTCTCAGATCATCGGATAAAGAATGCTACATAATAAACTATTTGTAGCTATGTATCAAGTTATATTAAATAATACTTGATCAACTTTTTTGAAAAAGCAATATCCGTTCCGTTAAGTATTTTGTTGCAACAATAAGAATAAGCTAGTTAGCTTTAACTGTATCATAAAATAAGAAAACTGACTTATATGGCAAACGCAAAGAGATTATTTCGATCGAGAACAATGATCTCCTGCAGCATTATGCAACTAAATAAACATCTGTGGTGAAATGTCTCAAACTTACAGGAATATTGCTATTAATAAGGACTAAAGCAGCACCGTATTCTCTGTGGACCGCATGAGTATACATTGAACAGTTGTAACAACGGTGTATAATCCATGATCCAACATTTCTTATTTCCATTAAACCAGGTTGTTCTTTAGTAATAGTCTCCAACTCTGGTACACTCGCTAGATTCTGCCAAAGAGATAAATTTGATATCTATCACATTATTAATGTTCAATAAATTATTCAAAAATAATTTAATTTCTTGCTTCAATTACAATTAAATGATTACCAATATGACGGATGACTTCTTGATAGATATTATTTTGAAAAAGTAAGAAAGCAATTCCAAAACAATTTAGTCTTTAATAACTCGTCATTTAACAGAGACATTGTAGCCCACACAACGCGTGTCTCAAAGAGATATCTTGCGCATTGTGTGGAATCGAGCGAGATACTTAACAATTAATCGTCAATTTTACAAGAGTACTAGACAAAATTCGCATAACGATCGAAAAATAATCGGCATGTTTTGAACGATATATGAAGTGCTACGAAAAGCGAAACGTTCGAGATTCCGCGAGCGTAGTGTCCCGATTCATGTCCATGTCTCTGTGCTTCTTCTCTCCCTCACGCATCTCACGTAGATCGTGAAAGTATCAGGTCGCGCTGAAAGAAATGTAATCGGTATCATCGCAATGTGTTTGTGTGTCAAACTGAGCTCTATTCGTAGCAATCGGCATGAAAAGATACATTCTTTCGTTTACAAAAGACACTATAATTCTAAAGTATTCCGTGCAATCTTGACTTGCAGTAAAAACAGATGAGATGTGAACTGAGGAAGGGGGGGGGAGCAGAGGAGGGAGCGACATGCTCGCGGAATCTCAGACGTTTCGCTCTTCTTTTCTTTTTCTTTTCCCTCGAAAATTTAGTTGTGTTCAAATCGTGGATTTTTCAACAGAAAGAGAAAGGCAAAGAGTGAGAAAAGCTCTCATTCACCTCCCGAAAAAAGGCATCGGCACGTTCCAGATCGGTCAATTCGATGTTAATCCGCTGTAACTCGGCGCTCCTGGACTTGATGGACACATTCAGACACTTGCAGGTGATGTGCATCTTTCAACGATTGGCAAGCGCGGAGTGTTGATTGTCGACAAAATTCAACGTTCCTCTTTTCTCTCTTTACAAATCGAATTATCGAAAATACGTGATCCAGCACGAGATCACAACTACGCTTGATTGCAAAGATGCAGTTTCCACTCGACTGCGCTCTCTTTCTTTCTCCCTCTCGCTCCCTGCTTCCCTCTCTAGATTGTCCGGAGATCGTCACAAACGGGTATCGTCAACGCGAGACGTCGTCTACTATGAAGAGATGAACATGTCGTTTGATCAAAACATCACAGAAGTAATGATCTCTTTGACGAACCGGCCGTTTAACATTGATGTTTTTTTCGAAAAAGGTGCGCACGACAAAGGCCAACAAAACGAACGGCAAGCGACGCAACATGAATCGCTACTATCATCACGCGATCGTTCGTTTCGCGAGCGATGGGTATGAGGGCGCAGAGAGAGAGAGAGAGAGAGCGAGAGAGAAGCCTAAATCCCCAACAATTTTGTGTCGAAACAATAGATGAAGACAGACTACTGACCCCGAATGGTTTGCGATTTGTCATTAAACAAAAAGCTCGGAAATCTCGATAATTTTGTAAGAATATCGACGAGATATGTGGATCACGAGAATAAATCTACTTCTTACGATTCTCTTTTCGGTTTTCGGTCGTCTCACTTGAATATTGTTTACATCGAACTAGAGAGCAGGCTAGTGTTCACAAATCGAGCCTCGAAAGATAAATCCCTCGGAATGGAGCGGTGTGCGCACGCGAAGAAACTTACGTCATTGGCCTAGTTTCCACCGAAGTCTTCAATCCGATTCTATTTCGGTGCAGAACAAATTATTATGCTGTTTCCACTGGAAGTGAAATAGGAGTGAAGAAGAAACGGGAGTGAAATGAGTTAATCTAGCGTGTTTCCATCGACTCAAATTCGATTCTACGCCAGATTAGGTGCTTCGGTGGAAACTAGGCCATTGACAACGTGATTGATTCGTCAGACTTGTGTCAGTATATACTTCATGTTTGATGTTATCCAGAACTTTTCGATTGGTCGGTTCATAGAACGGAATTCATTGTCCAATCTTATAGCTAAAGCCTACGGCACACGATACGATTTTTCGTACTGGAATGCTTACGAGAGCCAATAAGGATGCAGAATTTTAGATCAAGTGACTAAAGCCGACGGCACACGGTACGAGTTTTCGTAGTAGATCGCATACGAGTTAGCCACTAAGCACGAGAGTGAGAGAGAGTGAAAGACGCTCGCTCTCTCTCACTCTCGTGCTTAGTGGCTAACTCGCATGCGATCTACTACGAAAACTCGTACCGTGTGCCGTCGGCTTTAAAGCTTAATCCTAATTGGTTCGCGTAAGCAATCCAGTACGAAAAATCGTATCGTGTGCCCCAGGCTTTAGATCAATTTTAGAGCTTAAAGCTTAATATCCTAATTGGCTCTCAATTGGCTAAGCATGAAAATAAGAATATATGGAAGGAATGTAAAGTAGGTTTATGGGCGAGGGGACCCGTGCCAATGGGGAAAGGGGAAATCGGGCGGCAGCCATTACTGGTGATCACTTTTTCTAACCTTACCCTACATATACACCGACATCATAAATCATACATAACTTCTACTTATTTGGAAAACCGCCGATTAATAAATTTGACATCTTGTATAACTTGTATAACGTCTGCTTTGACAGGTATGGTGCTCATCCACTTCTAAAAAGGACGCGTTCCAAAACTCATCCTGACCAATGCGGACAACCCACGGACTAAGGAATAGAGGGACCGAGTCCTAGTTTAGGCGAGAGGGGATGATAACTCAAGCATGCGGGGTGCTTTCCGCACTGCTTTCCGCCATATTGATGTAGCGATTCTCACACAGAGATCCTGTGTCTGTGACATGGTTACACTCGTGTAGTGGTGCCACGAGACATAACGAGTGACAAGCGTAAAGAGATTAGGCGGTGATTTTATGTTTTATTATTGTTGTTATTGTTGAAAAGAGAAATTATTTTACATCTAACAAGAGAATAAAATATATTAATTAGTTCCAATTCTTATTTCTTAATTCACGCATTAATTTATTCTATTCTTTTTATTTTTAAAATAAATAATTCCAATTTCTTATTTATAATATTTAATAATTATTCCTATTTCTATTTTGTTTATTGTGCGCAGGATCTGACTTTCATTTCTCACACGTACGCAAATAGTGAGTTCTATGTGTGGTGATTACTAAACGAATATGGCGGCCCCCCCCGCCGCAAACGTGCCCCACCCATGGATCTAAAAAGATATGGATGGAGTCTATAGCAAGGGGGCTGTGAAATTTGCGGTAAGGGGAATGCATAGTGCTGTCTCTTTCTGTAGGTAACCTTCGGCTTTGTAACGAATGTAACCGAAGATATCCGAACTGCGCATTGCGTCTTGTATGGGATATATAATCTTTCGGGAATCATCGGATATGCGACGGAAACATACGAAGGTTACCTACAGAAAGAGACAGCACTATGCATTCCCCTTACCGCAAATTTCACAGCCCCCTTGCCCGTATACACACTTTAGACTCCATCCATATCTTCTTTAGATCCATGGCCCCACCGGTACAGCTTGTGCTCTGTCCCTCTATTCCTTAGTCCGTGGGACAACCTTTCTGCTCTACACTGTACCATCTTTATAAAAATTTCGAAGTCTATTTATTAATTCCCTAGATTTTCATCTTTTCGCCATCAAGTTTCATGGCGAAAAAGTTCACGTGAAAAATTTCACATTTCCACAGTTGGAAAAGTTACATGATCGCTGCCCATAAAAAATCGTACTGTGTGCCACAGACTTAAGTTGTATTAGCTCAATGACATACTAGACCAAACATTTGCATAGTTTGTAGATAAGAGGAGTAATGAAGCCGGAAATTGACAGTTTAAGCAAGGTGAGAACGTTGAACGATCTTGTGACTTTCTCATTCTATATTGTAGATAACTATAATCTATAAGATAGAATGAAAAAATAACAAGGTCGCTAAACATTCTCACTCTTCAACTTCCAGCTTCATCTCTCTGAGCCGCTACATTCTACATCCACTTTTGACGTGGATAAGGCTAATGAAAGTGGAGAAAAACATATATGTTACAATAATAAAAAAAATTTTTAATTAACCATTAATCGTCCTCGAGCTTAACATATGCTCGGTAAGCCTCTTATCAAATAGTTAAGAGACAAATGATCACAATCTTCACTGAAAATAGTTCAAAAAAAGGATTGAAACATTTGACTATTAAATGAATTTTTTTCAAAAACATCGATCGTGTCTTATTTACTACGCTTGACTCTCATTTTCCTACTTGAATCTACATATTTAGTGATTTAGAGCTTTTTTTTTGTTTCTTATTTATCATCACATTTTATTTGTCTTATTAATTCTTATTAAATAATACAGCATATCAAATGTACTGTGACATTTTATCCAATAGAAAGAAAAAAAATTTGATTAATCACAAAGAGTGAGAGTAATCAAACTGTAATGTCTTGTTTAGTGCTTATTCTATTACACTATTATATATACATACCGTTATGAATTTCTACATATATTATGTGCACTATCAGTACTAATAAAATAATGGTCATATATATATATTTGACTACAATTATTTATGTAACATATACATACAAATATTACATAATATACATATTGCGTACCACTTGATACACACGTGCGCGCGTTATGTACGTGTATACATTTATTATCTATATCTATATACATTCAAGACAAAGTATTTTAACGGGAATAAGTAAAAAAAATTGCATATTCTTTATTCGCATTTTTCTCATATGCCATTGTTTTATTCGTCATATTTTGTTTCTAGCTTAAAAATTTCTTTCTTCCATCTAAAATATTCATTGAAACGTATTGCAGCATATCTGAAAAAACATGAATTTATTGTTATTATAATAATTATTTAATCAAAAAGTATTATATCTTTAACAAATCTCAACTTATTCGACTCGTCTGGCCAATTTTATTAACAAATCACAACGTTTCGACCTCTGATTTGGGTCCTTATCAAGTGTATAATTTTACATATAAAGTACTTTTGCCTAACTAATACAAAGAAGTAATCTTTGTCTCTCTCGACATCCGTATACACACACATTATTTATGTATGTGTATATATATAAAATTGCTGTTATCTTACTATTATTACTTCCATTGCCATCAGATTTAATACATTTGTAAATATTTTTCTATTAATAAGTACTTACGTCAAAAAATCAAAATCAATATTCGAATTCTCACTCTGAATAAGAGCCCAACAGGCCCAAAAAAAGTGCGGCAAGGGAGTAAATTTAGTAACTTGCCAATGTAGCTTGTCAATTTCTTTCTCAGATACTGTAGTCGTTGCATTGTATACTTGCAAATATTCTTTTAACCACATTTTTTGGAAATTTTCATCCGGATATAAAGAATAATCCGGCTCGTCAAAACCTTAAATGCGACGTGTTCGAAATTTTATTTAACAGAATGTACTTTGTTGCTAGGGCATTATGTACATGGAGGGTGGTGTGTGTGTGTGTGTGTGTGTGTGTGTGTGTGTGTGTGTGTGTGTAAAGTATTTTTAAATCTGGTATACTTTTGAGATACTTGAATTAGACTTAATTACCGGCGAATTCTGTAAAATGATTAACTATATCAAAGGCCTGATAGTTAAACGCAGTGTATTCGTAATCGATAAAAACGACACTTTCCTGTTTTGGATTGTACAATACATTCCCTAGTAAAAGATCATTGTGAGCAAACACTATGGGACTATTCATTTTAGAAAGTGTACTTTTCAATATCTCGTATTCTTTCTCCAATATTGTATACGATGGTATTAACATTTCAAACCTTTAATGTGAAAGTTATTACAAGAATTTGAATATATCTTAGATAGTATTCGGAGAAATCTATCGCTTACTTTGTTTGTTTGAGGGAATCAGAAAATCTTTTGGGCATAATTTGCATAAATTTCTTCGTTTTTTCCCAAATAAAGGCTTCTTTTGTTACCGGCTCATTTTCAAACTTAAGATTATGCATTTCAGCCATACGTTTTGCAATTAATGGATATACTTTCGGATTCTTGACTGTTTCAGTGGTCAGAGTTTCGCCTTCCAGAAATTCATAGACAAATCCATTATTAAATGTAGCATAAATGCAATGAGTATAGCCAGCCTTGTTCAATATCTATATAAAAATATTTATTCTATACATTAGCTACTGTTTACATGTTAAAACGCTTGTTTGCTATATTTTTCTGTGTATCGTATAATAATATGCGTATATACATGCACGTTAATTAAATACATACAAATTTTACAAGAGTTAAATTAATTATGAACTAAAATGTGAATATGATGTATAATAATGTTATAAAATCGATAAGAGGTTTACCCGAATATTATTTATTTCGCTTTTTCTGTCGATCAGTAAATCTGAATTGTTGCCATAAATTCTAATCAGGACCATATCTGTATAATGTCCCGAGTACCATACTCCTACCAACTTATTTGTTCTTCCATCCGTAAATACCTAAAATAAAAAAAATATTCTTGCATAGTTGGATAATCTTGCATAATCGTAACAATTAACTATTTATATCTACAAATTTTTATTATTTATGTAAATATTTAAAATTGTGTGGATATATGAAAAGGCTAAAACATTGATATATATTGATATTTTTTGAATTCAATGCATCTGTATTGAAATTGTTTGAAATAACATTATCAATATACCAATCGCCTGCAAAGAATTCAAGAAGTGAATAAATCAAATATAATCAAGATATGAATTTTGATACATCTATGAGAGAAATTGATACTGCAGTATGTATATCAATTGCATCATATATGTAGAGGTAAACAAAAATTATCAGCAGATAAATTATACTGATTGATAAAAGAATGCTGTAAGTAGCTAGATGACCTACTTTTTAAACGCTAAAAGAACAAGAGATAGGATTTGATTTTGAATCATTACCTTGAATTTAAGTTGTTGGAAAGGCCAGGATGGTCTAATTCTCCTTATGATATCTTTGGCACCAACAATAATTTCATTTTCATCTATTGTAATGTTAAGATGTTCCTCGGATATGTTCATAGTTTAATGCTATTTTATGAGATAATGAATTTGTTATTTAAATATTACTTAAATTAAATAGAGATTATATAAAGTGCAGGTAATTTGGATATATTTTAGACTTGGAGAAAATATATTCTATTTATAACAAATAAATTAAGATTTATAGATATTTTCGCTACGAACGGATAAAATATTATTTGAAAAATTTACATATATATGTATACAAGAACAAGAGTTGCATAAAAACACGTCCAATTATATTGGATGTCCCACGACACTGACAGAATGACGACGAATGACGACAATTGAAGGAGATTTGATGTATGTGAGTGTGTGAGTGCATGTATATGTGTGCTTATATATACATATCTAAGCAATAATATACTGATAAGCGAGAGTAACACAGTCAATTGAAGAGAATTACAAATTCCGAACGATATGCCTCTCGAATGATAAAGTAATCTTCTGTTTTAAAAGTGATATTCTCCATCAGTAATTGTAAATTGCATATGTAAATGTTACATATTGATCATTATATATTGATCATCATTATATTCTTATATTGAGTTATAGGCAAACGTAAAAGACATGTAATTTCTTTTTAATAAACTATTTTGGACATTGGGAACTATTCTCATGGTGTAGTAAATGCATAAATTATTGAATCACTGTGCTATACTTTTTTTCTTAAAACGCTCTATGCCATATAATATCACTTATGATTATGTGAAGCCCTACATAGGCTACAAGGATTAAGATTGAGATTGGATTGATATGTGACCAATCGGAGCAAAGTTTAAAGAGATTAGTTTTATTCTGATTGCCTATTTCTACCAATGTAGTTACTGTAGTTTAACTTTAATCTCGGTTTAATTTATCTTTTTCTAGTTTTAAAAATTAGAAAAAGAGTAGGTTAATTAAACTAAGATTAATCTGCATTGGCAGAAATTGACATTAGTCAATTTTTAGTCCAATCTCAATTTTAATCTGTAATCTGACACAAGCTTGAGGTTATCCACGTAATCATTAGCAATTATTTAAAATTATCGATACAGATATACATGTACATGTTATTCATCATCAAAATCATAGTGAAACATTGTGTTTATCGATACAGATATCCACGCATACTTGCAATCAAAGACCGAAGACCAAACTGATTCGATTATCGGTGCATAAATCAGTACATACCAATAACATAATATTACTAGACCCCTCCGGGAGAGGAGGGGGGTGAAGCCGGCCGTTGGTAATTTAACGACGTATCGGTACAGAATTGCTACGGCGTACCGTGAATGTACCAAAGGGAAGTTACCATCTGGGGATGGAAGTTCGGTTAGTTCGCTCATCAATCTTACGGAAGTAGAGCGCAGTACAATCATCCGCCATTTTGAATCTCAGATCTCATTTGGCGAAGCGCCAAATAAGTATAGCGTGTACGCATGTAACGTTTAATCAATTTGAGCGGCAAGAGTGCAACAAGGATTCTAATGATTATTTTTAAGTGTTTTTCTATCGATATATCTCAGGTAAAAATAAATAAAATTTGAATTTAAGTAAATTTATTTCTTTATACCTTTAAGCTGGATCTACACAACACAGGCTTCGTGTCTGCGCAGATGTCGGAACAGACAAAAGTCTTTTTCGCTCGTGTGGACATGATGTCCGGCTGTCTGCACGTCACGTCACACACGGGCGAAAATAGACTTTTGTCTGTGCCGTGTAAATCCAGCTTTATACATTTGAAAAAGAAGCGGGGAAACGATAGAAGGGCGAGAGGTAAAAAAACGTTATTTCATACATGGTACTGTGCCGATACGGTGAGGGTACGGCGTACTATTCAAGCGTACAATCATGGTACATTCGCGGTACGACGTATACGACTTAAGCCCATCGCACACGAAATGCATAACAGAGCATACGCATAACATAAGACCACTGGACCAATGCGCATCTTATGTAAATCAATATGGCGACTTTTTTCTAGGTGTTTATTGGTCCAGCGGTCTTATGTTATGTTTATGCAACGCTAGCGGGAAACACAGACTTTTGCATAATGCATAATACATATGCATAAGAAATTCGATTGATCGAATTCCTTATGCACATGCTAACGGACCAATCAAATTTCTTATGCATATGCGTTATGCGTTATGCAATGGTCTGTGCTCCCCGCCTTAGGGCTATCGCACATAAAATGCATAGCGTTGCATAAACATAACATAAGACCGCTGGACCAATAAACACCTAGAAAAAAGTCGCCATAATGGTCGCGTTCAGCAGACGCAACTGTTGTACAACTGTTGAGTAAGGGCCTGAGCACAGACCATTGCATAACGCATAACGCATATGCATAAGAAATCTGATTGGTCCGTTAGCATGTGCATAAAGGAATTCGACCAATCGAATTTCTTATGCATATGTATTATGCATTATGCAAAAGTCTGTGCTCCCCGCCTAATTCTTTTTAATGCGTCAACATGATTGGTCTAGATTTCGGGATCTAATAGAAAGGACCAATAATCACTGATCGCTCACTGATCTGCTCTGCTGCTGAACGCAGCCATTGATTTACATAAGATGCGCATTGGTCCAGCGGTGGACTCGTGCCTCGTTAGTCGTACAGAGCGGTTGTACAGCTCGGGCTCAGAGATCTTACAGAAGGATACCTGGAGACTCGGTAACGATGGACACGATAATAAATCTTGTACGATTCTTAATATTATTCTGCTTGATATTATTTTCAATCAATACACATGTATCTTGTACAAGAATTATGATTTACAAAATACCTATGATTTATTATGAAGTAATTTGTATGATTTCAATGCTTTAAATCATAGGATAATTCAGACAGTTTAGACTCATGTAAAAGTCCTGTTAAAACACGACTAAATAAAATGACAGTTTGCGACACAATGGAATCGTATACTGTTAAAAGTTCAACAGAAAAAAAAGAGACAACTGAAAGTGAATTTGGATGTTCAAATCTATCACAAAAGAATAACGATTATGTGAAAACTTGTGTTATTTCTGAAACTTTTGACAGCGAGGAAGATAAGAAGGATGTTGGAAGATATTTGCATTTAAATCAATATCCAAATAGAGTGGAAATAAAAGAGGATGAAAAAAAGCAAGCTATTGTTTCACAACATGAACATTTTTCTTCTGATAGTGCAACATTGTTAGAAGAAGATAAAGAAATATTTAATGACATAATAAATACAATAGAGGATAAGCATTTATGGACACCTGAAAAACATATAAAAAACATCCAATAAACAGGGAAAAAATGCTATAATTTCAGATTCTGATACTAATAGCCCTAACTCAAAGTATAGTGAAAAGAGATTACCAAGAAAAAATTGGGTTGGCCCTGATATTAAATTAAATCTCAAAGATTTAGGTTTAAATAAACAATTAGGTTCATGGATTGAATTTATTCAACAGAAACCAGAAATGTCCACGATACCTGTAAGTTTCTTATTGTGAATTGATATCTTGTGTACATATGTGAAATGTTAGTTTCACAAAAAAATGTGTCTTAAAATTTGAACTATTTTTTTATCTCTTTTTCTATTCTTCCATTTCATTCTTCCATTTAGGTTACCGAAGACAAGTTACTTAAAAGACGCGAAGATTTAAGAGAACTTCAAATTGAAATTCTTGACAAATTTTGTATTGCGCTCGAGTTAATTCCATTACCAGTACTGGAACAATTTCCAAAATTTGATCCAATTTCTTTTAAAAAGTTACAAGACCTGAATCGACATATAAAAGCTAAGTTACGTTTAGTACACACAAAGTTATCAAAGTTACAAAAGAAAGATGAAAAGAATACATCTGAATCTTCAGAAACACCTGCATCTGCATCGCCAAGATCAATTAAAACACCAATTTCATGTATGTCTGAGACTCGCTCAGTAAATGACTATGACAGTTTTGATGCATCATGTACCTCTGTATCTAAAATGATAGACTTTAGTCAAGACATAACAAATGTAACGGAATTATACATAAATGCAAAGGAGCGTAATAATAATATGGAACCTACGTCAGCAGTTAAGCCTGGAATCACAATTTCAAATAAGAAGAGTACTTTTCAATTGAAAAGACCTATCAAAGCGATATTAAGCAGTGAAGTTTCTAAAACTATAGCAGAATTGTGGGAAAAGGATCAACAAAGACAATCTAAGACAGTGAATTCTTCAATGGATTCTGATTATGTTCCCATAAAGAATACATTTAACGATAGTATTAAAACGTCATCGAGTAATGAAAAAAATATGTTTATGCAAGGAAATGTCTTGGACAATCCAGATAGTCCAGATAATAAGATTAATACAAATAAAGGTATGAGAAATAACAAATCAATTTTTTCTGCTTAGAGTTCGTAATGAGAAAATATTTTGTAGGCACCCATCAAAGATTCAATGCAAAAGTTGAAACCTTGACACAAGAGTTGGAACAATTTCCTGTTTTGGGAGAAAATTGTAATATAGATATAAATGACGATTTTACAGGTATGAGTTTTATATAAGACACAAACAAAATAAAAAGTTTATATCATATATATTATCATCATTATACATGAATATGTTTCATATATATATATATAAACATAAACGTTTTTGTTTGTTTGTACATTTATACTGATTCTTTGATAAATAATGTTTGTTTTAACCTTATCTGTAGATTGGTCACAGAGTAACATGGCACAAAATAGGAAGCATAATGATAATAAAGAAAAATCAAAATTCGATAAAGATAGTGTAGAATATGGAAAATTTACCGGCAATTATAAGAATGATGGTGTTAATGGACAATTTGATGGTTTAACATATTCACATTCGCAAGAAATGTTAAAGGTATATAATATATTTACTAATTTTTATTCGTTAGGCAAGTATGTCATTATATAATAATTAATTCACACACAGTCGGATTACATGTTGTAAAAATGGTGAGAATATAATATTGCACATTAATCATATTTCTTGATTTTAGATATTTCGACAGAGATTTGGTTTATATACTTTTAGACCAAATCAATTGCAAGCTATTAACGCAACACTTTTAGGATTTGATTGCTTTATTTTAATGCCGACCGGAGGTGGAAAGTCCCTTTGTTATCAATTGCCTGCTCTTTTAAGCATTGGATTAACGATTGTTATCTCACCTTTGAAAAGTCTTATTCTAGACCAAGTTCAAAAACTTACGTCACTCGATGTAAGCGAAAGTACTATTATATACTAGATATATTAGATAATGAAAGAAATAATGTAATAAAAAATAAACATTTAGAATGCTACGGTGTATATCATTCTTCAATCTTTGTTTTAAATTTGCAGATCCCTGCAGCTCATTTATCCAGCTCTATAACAGAGAACCAAGCAACAGCGATATATAGGGAACTTTATAAAAAAGAACCTGCTCTCAAAATATTATATGTAACACCCGAGAAAATTTCCGCTTCGCAAAAATTTTTTGATACTCTGACTATTTTGTACGAGAGAGAATTGTTGACAAGATTTGTTATTGACGAAGCACACTGCGTTAGTCAATGGGGTCACGATTTTAGACCAGACTATAAAAGATTAAGATGTCTTAGGAACAATTATCCCAAAGTACCAACAATGGCCCTAACTGCAACAGCTAATCCACGTGTTAGAACAGATGTTTTACATCAATTGGGTATGACTAATCCAAAATGGTACGTGCGTGCGTGCGTGCGTGCGTGCGTGCGTGCGATGCGTGCGATGCGTGCGTGCGTGCGTGCGTGCGTGCGTGCGTGCGTGCGTGCGTGCGTGTGTATTTATATAACTTTTGTTTGTTTTGAGTATTTTATATTAGAAAGGTCAATGATCATATTTTTTAGGTTTATGTCAAGTTTCAACAGACCTAATTTGAGGTATAGTATTATATCAAAGAAAGGAAAAAATTGTTCCGATGAAGTTGTGACTATGATAATGACAAAATTTAAAAACACTTGTGGCATCGTATATTGCTTATCGCGCAAGGATTGCGACGATTATACTGCACACATGAAAAAAAATGGTATTAAAGCAATGAGTTATCATGCAGGACTCGAAGATAATCAAAGAAGCAACTGTCAAGGAAAATGGATTTCCGATGAAGTATATTTATTATAATGTGTGCACGCATATGCATATATAATATAAAGTTATACACCACACATGCTTTTCAGGTACATGTTATATGTGCGACTATAGCTTTTGGAATGGGCATTGATAAACCAAACGTACGTTTTGTGATACATGCAGCCTTACCAAAGTCTATAGAAGACTATTATCAGGAAAGTGGTCGCGCTGGTCGTGATGGAGAAATAGCAGATTGCGTCTTATTTTATCATTATGCAGACATGCACAGAATCAGAAAAATGATTGACTTAAACAATTCAAATCCACAAGTCATCAGTACCCACATGGATAATTTATTTAAAATGGTAGCATTCTGTGAAAATACTACAGATTGTCGTAGATCGCTACAGCTTAATTATTTTGGAGAGATATTTGATAGGCAACAATGTATCACGAATAAGATAACCACGTGTGATAATTGTAGATGCAAGGTACATTATTAGTTGAATTGTCAGCAAAAATTAATTATCTAAATGAAATTATTACTAATTAATACTTTTAGCGCGAGATTACAATGTTGGACGTTACTGAAGATGCAAAAGAGATTATGAAAGCTGTACGAGATATTAACATGAGAAAGAATTGCAACCTTACATTAGTATATTTAAGAGATATTTTCAAGGGCAGTGATCTGAAAAGGATTAGAGAATCAGGTTTATACTTGTTATGTATAGTAATAGTAAAAAAATTGAATTGGTATTTGTATCAATTGTATCAATGATACAATTAAACAATTCTTTTTATAGGTCTGACGAAACATCCTTTATATGGTCGCGGTAAATCGTGGAAGAAAAATGACATAGAACGCCTTTTGCACTATATGGTATTGCAAGAATATTTACAAGAGCATATGTATATTAGTAATGAGATTGCTTGTGCATACGTAAAAATTGGACCAAAAGCAAGTGAACTCATGACAAAAAGAGATGTAAAGGTATTTATTCTTAATAGGATATTCAGAATGTAAAATATAATTGAATAAGTTTACAGTGCACTTGAGATATTTTAGATTAGATTATTTTAGATTAATATAGATGATTAGATTATTTTAGATTAATATAGATAGATTAGATTATTTCAGATTTTTAATATTTATCGTGTGTGCATTTATGTGAAAAAGGAGACTTTTTTTCATCTGTTGCCTCTTTCATACTTCGTACCTTACTTTATCCTGAATATATATAGGTACAAATCCCAACGAGACAATCGAATAAATCTACAAGTGGTGTGGCTACAGTTTCAACAGTTACGAAGAAACTCGATGGCATTGTAAAAGAATTGCAAGATCGTTGTTATGCTGAGTTGATGACAATAATAAGGGGAATCGCTGGTGCATTGGATATTTCTGCTTCTTCTATTATGAATATGGTAGCTGTCAGAGCTATGAGTCAACGTTTACCAGAAACCGAAGAAGCCATGTTACAAATACCACATGTCACTAAGGCTAACTTTGTTAAATATGGTAAAGCTCTTTTAAAGATCACGCAGAAGTACGCAGCAGAAAGAACAGGTATGATACTCGATTAATATAATAGTATAAAGTAGTATTTTATTGATTATTCCATTACTTTTAGTATTGTTAAATAATAATAATGAAGAACAAAATAATGATAATGACGATAACACTTGGGATGACAATTCTAATTGTTTTTACACTAGTAGTGGTACTACTACTAGCAATCGTAGCAAGAAACGAAAGATTAGCGGTACCATTAAAAAATATAAACAGGGTGGTTCGAGGTAATGTAAAAAGAGGTGCACGTGTGCGGTGTGTCATCTCTTTTACTACACATAATAGTTGTACATTAATAAAAAAACGTGCACGAGACTATATATATATTTTTTTCGCTCATTTACGGTGCAAGGAGGGGAAAAAGTTCATCAAAAAGTTTATCAAAAGGTTCAACAAAATATACTACAACAACAAAACAAATAGTAGGACTCGCGAGTTTTAGTCAAACGAAACAATATGTCACAAATCCCAATAGATATATGAACATTACCTGATTGATTCTTTTTTCCCATTTTATTATAAATTTTTTTTTTTATTATAAATTTTATTATAAATTATTTCTCGCGATTGCGATTGTGCACAAATCCCTGTATCTTGGGACACGTGCTATCTCTCTGAAATTCTCTCTATGGTGTTTTAGTTATTTTATTGAATCACTTTATTGAAACAATTTGATAAAACATTACAAAACTATATCATATTTCCACACAGTCATCAGACATGTATGTAAAATAAAACTTAAAATAAAATATTTTTTTTAGACAAATGTTCAAATTTTGTTAAACTATTTGGATAAATAAAAAATGTCTTTATCGTTGTCTTATCAATTCAAATAAATGTGCAATAATGGAATAATATTAGATTTGTTTCTAATAACAATGCTTTTAATTCTTTATTACTTTATGCATCATAATTTGTAATTTTAATATAATTTAATACAAGTTTATATATATATATATAGACATATAGACATTTTTTACTGCATTATTACATTGCTACATGTTAGGAGTTCCCTCTCTTAACACTATATTTGCTACATGGTACATTATTTATAGATCAGGTTGTGTTATCCTAGCTTGTCGATCTTCATTTTGAATATGCTTTTTCAATAAGTCCATTATTTCATTATCAAATTCAGATGGAGTCGGTTTAACACCAGTTGCCCAATAGAATATGTCCCAATCGTTGGATGGTAAATTTATAAGTCGATCATATAATCTTAATTGACTGTCATTGAACGTATTCAAATATTTATTTGCGAAGGTGCTAAGAATGAGACCATTCTCTAACATTCCACGTTTACGAGATTGATATGTCAACCTAAAATAGCAACAAATAGAATAAATCCATTACAAGAACTTATGAAACTAATGATAAATTTTTTAATTCTTAGATCGATCGCATCAGAGATGTGTCCACACAAACGATAATTCTGATATTACGATAATGTATGAATACGACCAAACATTAATTCAATTACATTACAGTTATGTAATCGAAGATACCACACGCGACGCGAGATCTCTCAAAGTTTGCTACTTTGGACTATCGTTGGGATTGATTCTTTCATTGTGAGAAAGCGATACTTTAAACGTTACCGTGCTCTTTTGAGATTTGTATTTTCTCCTTCGCGTTCCACGTAACGTGGAATTCCGGGTTCGCAACCATTTGGATGAATCAAATCTTGGAAATCACCTTTCCGTTTGGAGCAACTTACCGACACATCTCTCGTACTGAACACAAGAGATCTGATCTGAAGCATTATTTTTACATCATTACATATTCAATTCAAAACTTTTTCCATTCACTTATTCAATATCCTCGAACTTACATGGGATGTGATACGATTGCACATTATATTCATCATCGAGTTTAATTGAGGAACTCTTTGTGCAAATAACCTATCGATGTAGTTCGACATTGTCAAATGTCTGTGAACCTAACTTAATAATCGAGCCCAATCGAGACTGCGTTCGCAAATCGCAGTTGGTCGAGAATCGAGATTGCGTTTTGTGCGATTGTTTCGTTCTACCGGTTCCTCCGGTCTGCACTCGGTTGCATCAGCTATTTTTCTACAGTTAAACTAATGTGCACTTTCTGTACTTAAACTGGAATATAGGTATACGTTTGAAATTTGATGAAAGCGAAAAAGGAGCTCTAGTGCAAATAGTGCAATCCAGTGCAGCACAAAATAATAAACCGATTATTAATAGTATGGATGTGTCAAACGTGCCAAATGGCTTGAAAAAGTCGCAACGATGATAGCATCTCGACGCAACAACGAATCTCAAATCCTCAACGTAAACTGATGATACACGGTAATGAGTATGCAGCTGTCGTTTAGTCGTCACCATTTTCACAGTCACGTAAACGTTAGTAAACAATGATAAAACATCGCGTTTGTATATTCAACGTCGGGAATTGTAAAAAGATTATTCAAAAGGATGTTACTGTAGTTGTCGAGATGCATAAAATCTCTCTTGCATTATCTGTTGTCTATGACACGTTTAGCTCATACGTGTCATCTGGAAGTAACGCATGATTATCGCAGCTCATTGGCGGGACATGCTCGAGAGCGTTCAAGATTCAATTACCTCGAGCTTTTATCACCTGTGATAACGAGCTTTTCAAACCGGACGTGATGACTTGATTATCATCGACTCTTTCCAGGCTACAAACGGGAAAGTCATGGACTGTAATAGAAGCATACACTCTTGTGTATGTATGCTCAATCAATCAATTTCAATCTCAATTTTTCTTTCCTTTCCTTTCCTTTCTTTTGCTTTAAATCTTTAAACTCCTCTAAGAATATGATATACTATACAAGTAATCTTTTTTTGTGCAGATGGAACATAGGAAGATTGTTGTAGGATTGAGTATTCTTTTAATCTTTAAATCTAATATCTGAGAACATATGTAGATTTACAGAATTATTAGAAATTGAATGGAAAAGAAATGATTGTACTGTCCTGTTGATAAGCTTGTAACGAACATCAGGTGAGAGAGAATGTATTTTGTCATAATTTTGAAAGAGAAGGAGAGTCAATTCTCTTATAAATATAAGTACATATGTACATACATACATACATACATCATTATCATACACACACAAACACACACACACACACACATTAATAATATATATATATATATATATATATATATATATATATATATACGTATACACATGCACACAATATTTATATTCTGTTTCTCTATGTAGAGTACTCTATTATGATGGATATTGGTATTGTCAAAATTGCAGAAGATAAAGACTTTGAGAAATTAAAACAGCTATATGATGATAATAATAACTGGAAATTAGATTATAATAAGCCTGATCTATCTGTTTGGACAAAATCCGTCCCAGGAATTAGTTTTAGAATGGTAAAGGTAAGTTCTTCCTTGGTAAATAAATTTTATTTTTTGAATGAGACTGAATAGTTAACGTTACAGATTAGAACGCGTTTTCCCGATGTTTCACCAGAAACACTATATGATGTTTTACATGATCCTGAATATCGAAAAGTTTGGGACACTCATATGATTGAATCAAAAGATATAGGATTTTTTAATCCAAACAATGATATTGGTTATTACTCCAGTGAGTGTTGTGTTATTTATGACTTTTTAAATTTTTATAATGGATCTTTTTATCACCATTGTATAAATTTTAGTGGCATGTCCATCTCCATTAAAAAATAGAGACTTTGTCTTGCAACGATCTTGGTTAGATACTGGTATAGAGCAATTGATATTGAATCATTCCGTTTATCACAAAGATTATCCACCTAAGAAACACTTTGTACGAGCAACGTCTTACCTCACAGGTAAAATATACTATGAAGCAAATCAAACCGAATTTTGTGTGTATATATATGACACACACACACACACACACACACACACACGTATATAGGTTATACATCTAAAGTTTATACGTCTTTTATATGTATAAAAGTTTTTTTCTTATGTGTTTGGTATCTTATGGAATTGCATCTTTAACTCGTTCTATTATTTGGGGTTTTTAAATCCAAAAGTATTATATTTAAGGTTACATTGTAAGGCCTTCGCGCAATGGAGATGGTTCCGAGTTGGGTTACGTGTCGCATACAGACCCACATGGCAAATTACCTGTATGGCTCGTCAATAAAGTTACACAAATATTTGCCCCTAAAGTGAGATATTTTATGAAGAATATTAAGTATGAAATAAATAAATGTAACATTTGCTTACAAAGTTATATTTTGTAGATGGTAAAAAGATTGCATAAAGCCTCTGTAGGCTACCCAAGTTGGAAATTACTTAATAATCCAAATTATAAGCCTTGGCATTATCCCGAACAAATAATGGCACCTAGAATACGTATCGAAGAAGTAAGGAATAGTTTATTTTCATTCAGTTTTGTGTGTGCGTGCGTGTGCGCGCGCGCGTGCGTGTGTGTGTGTGTATCACTTTTTTTACACTATGTATTCTATGTATTCTTTCATGATTTAATAGTTTTATTTTTTTTAATAAATTTAAATTTTATTTAAATTTTATTCTGTATGTTTTATTCTACATGTATCTATATTTATGATATGACGCACGCACGCACGCACGCACGCACGCGCGCGCGTGCGTATCGAAAAATAGATTTTCTTCTTCTCATATTTAGTTAGCAAATATAAAAGTCAATTCTATAATATATGTATGTACAAACTAGATTTTTATAATTGTATGCTATTAATTTGTTTCAGTGCGTAAAATCTGCAGAAGAGAAGAATTCAAGATATAATTATGTAGACGAATCTGACTTGAAAGAAAATTTGGTTAAAGAATCTGTCACAATGGATAGCGATTAATTCATAGCGACACAATAGACACGAGGATTTTTAGGTAAGTAGGGTAATAGTGACTAGAATAATAAAAACAATATAATAACAAGTTGCAGTATTACAAATATAATAAAACGAACAATTTGTACAATTATAAAGTTCGATTTGCATATTTCTTATATGATAAATTTTAATTACATAATGTAACATTTAATATATATAACATTAAAAGTTAAAGTCATATTCAGTTATTATCCGCGAAATCGCCTTATGTGAGAACATGGCTGTATATAAACTTCAATAAGAAAACTATATGGCCTGCTTTGTCTAATTAGGCACTAATTTCAAGCCAGGTTCGTTGTTGGTATTGTTCAAATACAAATATAATAAGAAGATGCCGCACAATATGGAAGGTATACTTAAAAACTCTTTTTATAATTTATATCACAGTATTGCGAGACACGTGACATATGCATTGAAATAATCACTTTTTCTATCTTCTGTATTGTGCACATTATTGTACGTTATTGTTATTTATTGTATTAAATGTATACAAATTGCAACTTTTTGTAGCATCGAAGAATGTAATGAGTAGTTTGTAAGAAGTTTTCAAGAGCTTTAGTGAAAATTAGAAGATTCAGCTAGCATTTCTGTCAAAGCGACATGATAAAGGACGTCGAAAAAAACATGTTCGTTATGTAAAATCAGACATGCATTTTTCTCCATTCACGGACACCTAAATGTTACAATTTTAACGTAAAATAAGTAGTTCGTTGTCGTAATATTGACAACAAATTTGAAAAAAATATATATACATATACCTCAATCGATTCTCTTTGTCATTTTGAATTTAATTCGCAATGTTCACTGTTTCTTTTGACAAGTATATCATAATTGCGTACGAACAAATACGAGTACATAAAATGTAAGTGATAAGTAATACATTTTTCTTATAATCTTCTGATTTTATATGTAAAAAATATGCAGGGGAGGATTTTTTAAGACTTGTGTCAGACTTGAAGAGCGTATTAAGCGAGCAAAAAGGAACAAATTTTCGTGTTTAAGTTTTTATCGATATTAAAAAATTGAAAGATTTAGGCAAATTGGATTTGAAAGGAACACATAAATAGGAGAGAATAATCTAAAAAAAAGAATCGTAAACAATACGCTCGTAAAGTTTGAGACAAATAATTTTACCATACGAAATACTTTGTATGGTATTTCATGATATAAGTGGACATGTACTAATTAACGAATTAATAATGAGACGGCCTAGGAGTTTAGATATCGTATAAGGCTGAAACTTGATATATACATAAAATCTTAATTTTACATTTTTAGTCTGCGGAAAGTATAAAATGATTTATAGAACGTAATCGATTACTTTGTAAAGCTCACAATAAAATGTTTTTAAATTGCTTTATTTAAATATTTATTACAGAGAAGAGCTTATTTATAGCCAAGTATAGTATCGATAATGCAAAATGAAGAGAAAATCGAGAGCAAATTTGTATCTGCTATGAAGAATTTTGAAAGATGAAAAACAAACAACAATAAGTTTTTGATTGTAAATTTAATAGAACTTAATTTAATTTACAATTAACTATAGAATATACCATTTTTGGTTAGCGCTATACTTTTATCAACTCGGTAACGTGCTGATTACAGTAATTTTAAATAAGATGCTTATTAGCATCGAAAATTAAATCGATTAAATATGTGAATTTACTGTTCCAATAAAGTATTTAAGTGTTTAAGTTAAGACACCGATAAAGAATCAATGCGCAGTAGTCTACAGAGTTTATAAAAGTATACAATATTCACAGACATTATTATGTAACCAAGATCCTTCCACGGACCGTAAATAGTATATATATATATATATATATATATATATATATATATATATATATATTCTATAGTTAAGTTGACACAATGATTTCGGTCCTATTTCACTTATTAGTGTATAATTTAATATTATTTTATTGTCCATATCCAGTTTTGGTAATTATTTAGAATAGGGGACCACCCCCCGATGACTTTAACTTTGACATATGTTGTCAAGGTCATCCTCCTGAGTGACCTTTGGAAGGTTTTAGCCCTCGGTCACTATTCGTTAAAAAGTTATAAACAAAAAAGTTTGAAAAATGTGGCACTTATTTTGAATACATCTTTACACATTCACCGCCAATGACCAATGAATAAAAGAAGTTTTTTCACGATACTGTGTGTGTATATGGCATTCCTACTGTTGTTGATATTTCTTATGACTTTGAAACGGTATCCGAAAGAAAAAACCAGCGAAGCGAAGTTCCACCCACACCTATGTAGGGGGGACGGAACACACTGCCTCCACGCGTACACTTTTCAATGCGAAGCGAGGTTCCACATGGGTTTGCAATTTTTGACGCGAATCTATGTTTTACGCGTTTTCACTCTTACACCATATTTCAAATTTCGCACTTTTTGAGAAAAGATTGATTACAGAGCATGCGCATGTGGCCACATTTTTCAAACTTTTTTTGTTTTTGTAACTTTTTAATGAGTAGTGACCGAGGGCTAAAACCTTCCGAAGGTTACTCAGGAGGATGACGTTGACAACATATGTCAAGGTCAAGGTCATCGGGGGGTGGTCCCCTATTCTAAATAATTACCCCAGTTTTTTTGTGAAATAACAATGAGATAAAATGTACTGAAACTAAAACGTTATTGGTAGGGTTTCTAGAAATACAAACCGTGCAACAATTCGCTTCACAATTTGTTTACATTTTCATAATTCGCGAGCGGCGATTATTCATATATATTAATATTATTATATTAACGGGGGAGTACAGAGATCATTAATTTTCTCGAATATTTTATTTATCTACCGAGTCTCTTTCTCTTTTTTTTCCACCGATTACCTTACCTCGAATACTTCCGGAATTATATCTTTTGGCCTGGTATGCGCAAACGCGTGTTTAAACAACACCAGGATGATAATGGAATGGTATATAGAACTGTCGTTCATGTTGCCAAATTGTTGCGCGTCACGTACGCGTTATCGCTACATTATTATCATTCGCAACGCGCATATAGACATTGAATTGGGTACTGCTGACGTGCGCTGCTGTTTGATGGTAAGTAGATGAATTTCCATAGCATGGAGTTTCGAAGAAAGATAAGCGTACCGTCAAACATTGCCATGAGAAAAGATATTATGCTCTGAGACAAAGATTTGTACTTAAAATTAGAAAGAAAGAAGACTGAAAAATATTTTGTTCAGTCTTATTATCGAGAATGGCGAATTTTGTAATATGACTCGACGAGAAATTGCATTGGTGCGAATCTTAAATCTTTGCAAGATTTAAACAAATCGAATGATGTGAAAACAAAATCATGGAATCTAATGACGCGATCAAATCCAACAACTTTTATCAAGGATATTCTTAGATTTTGAAATGTGAATTCGACGCGAATGGTGGACGGGGCAACAAAAGATCGAGAAATGTTCTACGTATTTTATTTGTAGGGTATATTAGAGGATACAGGAGGGTGTGTGTGTGTGTGTGTGTGTCTGTCTGTCTGTGTATGCGTGCGTGTGTATATATAAATTCTAAGTGGATAATGCGACATGGAAGCCAGTATTTCAGCTTTTCAATCCAAATACGAGTGTAGTTCTGTCGAGCGCGGTCGAGAGCGGTCTAGACCTAGAACAGTACATCTTGTACATCATTCTACATTATTGTCGTTTTATTTCCATTCGCATGCTATCGTATTGCATCGATTTGGGATCAGTTTATTACTAATTGCAGCGTACGTAATTGTAACATTGTGTACGTGTAGCGATTAGAAACACGATTGTGGAGGAATGAAATTTTCTTCCAGCCGCGTAATATGGGCGCAATATGTCCTATAATACGGAATTGCGTTCGTTGTCTGAAGACAAAGAGTTTGCAGGAAATTCGTTGGACAAGAATTCTCATTTACGTTCGAACAGCCATATGCAAACGGCGCAGTCACAGAAATGTCCAAATGTTGCTAAATGCAAAAGTACATCCACTGATAACGATGAAACGATTAACGACTGTCTTCCTGTGATTGAAAAAGCGGAAGTGGAAGGGAATAACAAGTATGAGGCTGATAAGATAATATCGATTGTCGATGAGAAAACGCGAAATAATTTCGAGGTAAAATTTCTTTCCTCTTCTGATCTTTTTCCCTTATCTGTTTTATTCGTCCGATTTTTTAGGATCCCAAAAATTCCGATATTAATTATTTCTAAATCTGAATATTACAAAAATTATTTTTACCGGAAATTTGATTTATATTATTAAATTCAACAATAAATAGAGATAAGAAAATGAGAAGTATCATGCGCGAAAACGTCTACGTTTACGTCTTATGTAAATCTAATATTTTTGAAGTGTAATTCTACTTCGATTGAGTTTTGGTAATAAATTTCTACAAATTTTCGAAATATAGCGAATCGGCAATTAAATTGATATTTATCATTCACCATCCGAAATGATTTTCTCCCGATAATTTTTTAATCAATTTTGCTAATTTCTTTTAATTAATTTAATTCTGCGTCAATGGAATCGTAGGAAGAAAAATCACATATATATTTCGGAATCACTGACCATATCCTGGAGAAAGTATTTAACTCGACAAAAGAATTAAAAGAATCGGAAAACTTGAAACGATCGAAAAGCAAGAAACGAGCGTTTTCCTTACTCGACACATTGATCTCTACGAGTATCGTTGCTCCTTTATCAATTGGCTTTTGGAGAGGTGTATGGGAATGCATGGATCGTTATGCGGAATTGTGAGTAACAAATGTAATAGAATTGTCAATTTGAAATAATTGCGAGATATATTGCGAGCGAGGTTGAAATAGTCTTCAATGACGAAGCTGTAATTCTTAGATGTCAAATTATTCAAGATCGTGGCTGTTTATTAAATTCCTGATAATACCGTGAAATATATTATGAAGAGACGATAAACGACTATGAATTGTATCATTGCGATATTTACTTTTCAGCGACTTTGCTCCGAAAAGAACTATATACAAGTAGAGTAATAATGTATTAATATTATGGTGTTAGAGCCATCTACAAGATTATCACATGTCAATAGACAATCGATATCTCTTTTTATTAACGACTAAACCAAGTAAAACTTAGCACTAAACTATGCTTACACGTTCTATTTGATGTACGAGTGGAACACGGCTGGCAAATTTTCACGCACATGCTTGCAATTCGCAGCGAATTTTTGATGTCGTTAGCGATAAGCGATAGCCCTTCACACAAATCGAAATATAAACAAAATGAAAAATGTATAAAAGGAAGTTGACTATTTATTTAAAGTAAATATTTTTTAGTAATGATTCCATCGAGTGTGTCGATATAATGAATAATAAATGCGTTCCATAACGTGGCATGACAAGTGTTGATGACACTGAAAGTTAATTACGAATTGTAAGGATTGCGTCAAAATATACGAGAAATTCCTTTGTAACGACGGTAACGTTCAGTGTAGTCGCCGGTGCTAAGTGAGAGAAGTAGCGCCCTGTGTCAAGAATATACATAGTGTGAAATAGGTGTGTGTGTGTGTGTGTGTGTGTGTGTGTGTTTGTGTGTGTATCTTTATCATTTGCAGATGGCGAAACGTTGTTAAACATTATTTATTACGTCCTAGGACCCTTTACACGGGAGGGGAATTTACAATTAGAATTTAAGAGAATTTTGTTAACAGATTTCCTAGCTGGTTTTGTTTCACATTCGGTGCAGCTTTGCACGCAACATATACGATTTTCAAAGATCAATTTCACAATGCTTATATGAAGAAGTGGGTCAAATCAAATTGGCGAAAACGACTGCTTTATCGAGCGTTACGAATCCTGTATACTTATACCTTTGGAGTGGCGTGCATCACACATTGGCGGGGTGGCTGGATCATCATTGATAATTATCTATTTATACACACGTGGTAAGTCAGTAAAGTCATCATCATTGATGGTACGTTACAGCGCCATGTATCATTCGTCGCGATAGCAGACCGAAAGCAAAGTAGAGAAAATGAGGTTTGTTAATTGTTATGTTTCGTGTGATATACCTACAGGATTACGACGTCTTTGACATGCTCTCTACTGGCGTGTCTGGCGATTCTGCGTTCCATCCGAAACTTGATAGCAACCCCATTGATAACCCTGATCGATACGCCGAGCCGCGTTTTTCAATTTCCTACTAGATATAAAGTGGTAAGTTGAAAAAATTAGACAATCTTTAATCTCTTGTAATCGATAAGATGGATACATAAGATGTATCTGCGACACGATGTTTTAAAGATAATTAACATAATAAATTTATATAATTGCGATTATATAAAAGCGTGTCATTATGTACAGACGTGTTTATGAAAAAGAAGCCATTGTACGATTAAATTAGTGAATACGCAGCAATTTAAATTATCAGAATCTCTTTGTCTTTCGTCCTCTTTACTATAACTAGATAATAAGAGACTTAATTTGTAACACAAATAGCTGAGAGAGCTGATAAAGACTATTTTCTCTCTCTCTCCCTACCTCCCTCCCCCCTCTCCCCTCTCCCTCTCCCCCTTTTCTGCACGAACAAACATTGTTCGTTTGTCAAGTTTTCCGCAATATTTCTGCAAGTGAAATCGGTCGTCTTGATCGTGAATCTATGAATTCGTGAATCTCCTTCCACATTCGTCACAGATGACTCCTTTCGATCTTTCGTAGACTCTTTCTCGAATCTTGCCGAAAGACCATCCAACTATCCACTTTCGTTAACGTATTATAATAACGACACACACCTGTATAATTTTACAAGAAACAAAATCTCCTCGTGTTTGTGACGATCCAAGGAGTTAAGATTTTGACCTCCTGATATTATTTTCTATAATATAATTTCTAGTAGTCTCGATCTCTTCTCGACCAACAATAGACTTTGACAATCATACGTTTGCCTCGTGACAGTCGCTTCTTTGATTACCGCCTGAAGAGCCGCCGACCCTGTACTCAATTGTCAAATGGTGTTTAACGATTGTATACAGAGCGGTAGTATACAGTACCCTTGTACTCACAGTACATACATCTAGTGTAAATTTTAATAATGTATAATAATTTTGATCGATTTAATACAGATTTACATGCAGAAAAATACGCATACTTCTGGAAGCATGCGTTTTCTCGTGTTTAATTGTTCTATACTGATCTCTGTATACTCGGATTATTGCAAATCCGATTGCGTGAAGATAACCGAATCGCACATTTGTGTGTAAACTCGTTTCGATTCGGCGAAATCGTCTCTCGACTCTCGTACAACGAAAAGTAACAACAGGATTACTCATTTGTTTTCTGCAAATTGTTTTACACAAGAGAATTTTTTTTCAAATATTATCACAAGAGTCATCGCAAACCAATTTGACGAAGATCTCAACAAAATCGTTTCCAATGGAGCGTTTTATCGAATTTTTGCGTAGATATCGTATTTTATTTGATAAAATCATTTTTCTTTCACATTATATTATATTTTTAAATTTTAGACTGAACATGCGTATAAAATTGGCTATATAAAAACGACAGAAAAGAACTGCAAAGAAACACGATACAGCCGAATACAGTTGAGATTTCTTGCAATTTTGCAAATGGAAAGATCACAACGAATGATTAGTCTCGTTTGTGTTGGTTTTCCCCGGAAGTTTATGAAATGTTCTCATCGATTATCGTACATTGATAACAGCGATACGTAGGCGCTGCGATTGCATATGTACGCGAACCAATATTCCTTATCTACAAAAGAAGCGCTATCCGGTTTTCTTATCTTGACACGAATTATCGATCATTTATAACGATTCGCATTGTGTTTTATAATCATTACGCGCGTTGATTTTATCTGCGAAATTTAGACGCAACTTGTTGTCAATCTGAAATTTCCGATGACGAATTACGAATACAGTATCATTGCTAAATATAGCAACAAGAGAAATGTAATCTGATTTAATGTATTATTTATAAATCTGAGAGAGAGAGAGAGAGAGAGAGAGAGATTTATTAAAATTTCGTAGTCGTTTCTAAACGATATTCGAAACAAAGGCAAGCGACAATTATACAGATTCAGCTGCATTTACATTAATATGTAGCCACCTGTTTATATTCATTATTAATCCATTGTGACAATGGTTCTTTAAATGTTTTATTAATTAACTATTAAAGTCAAATTAATAATTTGATATGATAACGATCACAATCTGAGCATTGATAATTAAACAGTAAAGAAATAAACATCAGTTTTGCCTCTTAACGGTCGAGCATTGGATCTTTCTGCCAATCAAGTGATCTGCGCAATCGCAGTACACAATTAATTATAAGGTGCGCGTCGACACAGTCGAACTTTAAACGCAAATCACCAACATGAAATCAACCTGATTCCAATCGTTAGTGTCAATGAAAAACTCCCCGATTTCATGTTGGTGATTTGCGTTTAAAGTTCGACTGTGTCGACGCGCACCTTATAATTAATTGTGTACTGCGATTGCGCAGATCACTTGATTGGCAGAAAGATCCAATGCTCGACCGTTAAGAGGCAAAACTGATGTTTATTTCTTTACTGTTTAGTAATGCGCGGTCGGAAATGTATTAATTGTTGTTGATTGATAATTAAGTTAAAATAAATTAAGTTAAAGTAAATTAAACTCTGATATATGTAAAAAATTAATTAACGTTTTGGCTTTACTTAGTCTTCATCAGCACTACACCTTTAATAAATTCAAATAACTACAAAAATTTACCTAACATACAAAAATCAATGCTTACAACCATTTTTTATCAAAATACATCTACGCTTTCAAAAATCTCATCATACAAACTGACAGTGATCCGCTGTGATCAATATCGTATCTGATGTTCTGAACTATAAAAATTGTGGTGATTCCACTTTGAAAAAATACCCGCATAATTCCACCTCATTCATCGTTTGCAAGCGAGAATACGTTGTTGATCCGTTGTCCGTTCTTACTGTCCAAACAAGTGGCATCTTCGTAGAATAAAATTTTAAAACAAAGCAGTAATCTTGATAAACAGCATTGATCAAATAGAAGATTATCACGAATGTCAATAAAATATGTATCTTATGTTCGTGTCGTATAACGTGCGATTGATTAAGAACAAAAGTTGTTCGTTATTATTAGTCACAAACATTCATTATTTACACACATGATTGTTAATTACATACATGATTGTTAAGAACAACACTCTCTTAACACGTTTGTAAAATATTGAAATAAGATTTATTCAGTAATAATAATTCGGTATCTTTATTCAAATTAATTCCGTTCACCTGTTCTTTAATGTATGTATTATCTCAAAGATGAGTCTGTTTTGAAAATTGTATTTAGTAATTGTATTCATTCAAGAATTATGGTGTTATCCCAGTTAAAACTATGGTTGTGTTTCAAAATATGTTCCGTTATTACCGAATGTTTGGGTGGAATTTTACATTATTCTTATGTTCTTTTAATCTCGTTGCCTTTTGGTTTAACCTACATACGACGCATCGCAATGCGAACAGCTAATTTTATATACAACGAATTATTCGAAAATGTATTGTTTTCGATCCTTGTTTCTTTGATAAAACTGTTAAGTTTATGAATGCATCATAGTCCTATCATAAAGTTCATGTCACTCATCAATTACAGTCGTGGCGAAACAGTTTTTATAAACGGTACTTCGGAAACAGTTTTTATAAACAGTAGTCTAAAGATTTTTTTTTAATTTTATGTATCGTTATGACCATCTATATTGTTATCAACAAGATCCTCACACGGTTTTAATTTTTTATTGAAGAGATTTTTACATTTTTGACTGTGTAAAAATTAAATCTTGGGTAATTATTATTTAATAGCAAATCGATCATAAAATTTAAATTTTTTAAATGGTAAATAGGAAAAATTGCTCTATCAACTACTTGACAAAAATAACCCCACCCTATTATAGTGTAAAGGATGGATTAGAGTAAAAAGATAAAACTCTACCAGAAAAAGTTTTATATGAAATCAATCAGTCACAAAATATTTCCTTCCTTGACAATTAATCTCAAATTAATTTTTTTTTTTTTGTCTCGGATTAATTAATCTCTAAAAAAAGCTATCGTTTTCAAACTCTGTGATAAACTTTTAATGTTGTCGTACCCATTGAAATAGTCAAAAATCTCAGTGATAACTCTGGATGGCGCCGGAAAAATGATATTATCCATATAACGATAATATTGTAGAAGGGCAACTTCATGTTAATAGTAAAACTGTCTCCTCTAACTGTTTCTCATTACTAAATCTGCCACTATGGAGGATGAAAGATGAGCCCTTAGGCATACCAAATGTCTGTTTATAAATATTGTGTTATTAAAAGTGAAATAGAAAGAAGACAGTACGAATTTAATAGCTGCAATAAATTCATCTATATCTAGGGGTATTAATAACTGTATCAATGAAAGTTTAGCTTTTTGTTATATTTTCTAGATCTAAAGGTACATTCGAGAACAATGATGTTACATATTTTACTGACACTCGTATTAATTTTCTATTTGACCAATGTTGTGTTTGCTGAGGTGTCAAGATTATTGTTTTGTTTTAAAATTTTGACAACAAAAGTGCCAATCGTTTGGACAATAAGAACGAACAACGGACCAACTTTTTTCAAAGTAAACCACAATTTTTATAGTTCGGATACAATATTGATCACAGCGGACTGTCAGTTTGTATGATGAGATTTTTGAAAGCGTAGATTTTGATAAGAAATGGTTGTAAGCATTGATTTTTGTATGTTAGGTAAATTTTTGTAGTTATTTTAATTTATTAAAGATATAATGCTGATGAAGATTAAGTAAAGCCGAAACGTTTCACTAATTTTTTACATATAATGTATTAGAGTTTAATTTAGTTTAGCAACTGTCAATGCTCGGATTGTGGTCGTTCACATCACATTGTTAGCTTTGCTTCGCACGAGCAGTTAAAAAATTCAGTTATTAATAATTTGATTGAATTAAAAACATTTATGTATAGCTTTTCATGTGAAAGAGTATTTTTCAAGAAATATAAATGTCACAGTTTAATGTAGCATTCAAAATAATAATTTTTAAACTAAATTATTTTTAAAAATTACCTATTGCATCGTAGAAGTTATAAGTTGTTGTTTTCATGTCATTTCGTAAGTACACATCCCGAGTCAGACTCGTTATGCCATGTCAATAAGTTGATCTATTTGAGAGGTTTTCCATTAAAATTGGCACGCGTGTGCGGCGCGAGCGCGCTTATACATACATGTATGTATGTATGTATGTATATAAAGCTCATATTAGAAAGCAATATTTGCAAGTATAGAGTATAATTTCAGATAAGTAAACTACGGAGTAAAATATCTGATGATTAATTTTATTTTCTCGTATATTTTTCTCGTATCACACTTTTGACACATAGCATTGGATCTTGTGACCCTGACGAGGCTCGCTGGAACAAATTAGGAGAAGAAGGTGAGAAGATGTTGTAATCCAAGCTTGATTGGCACACAAAAAGGAGTCGATTAGCGATGAATTTGGTTAAAGCATCAATTGCTAAATGAATATATACGTCAATAGCTACATGAATACGAGGGAGGAAAGATTGCCCAGAAAAAAATAACTTCAAGGTGACCAAAAATTATGCCATTGTAGCCGAATCGTTCTTCTCTATCGAAGTAAAATAGACAAGACTATTCTTGTAATCTAACAATTTCACGTTAACAGTTGGCGATTTAGTTTCAAACTCTCTTTTCCTTAAAATTCTCTCATTCTCATTACAAATATTCATATGTGTTCTTCTAAATCTTTCTAGCACGTGATCTCGTTTACCGTTCTTAACAGCAGTACAATAATTTCGCATATCGGCCAATGCGTCGCGTTAAGCTTATCATATAGCTTTTCTTTCGTTAATTGCATACTGCAATTAAGGAAAAGAAAGTAAAATACCGTGTACGTAACAAGCTTCTCCGTTGAGATGAGCATGTACGAGATGAGTAACGACAACTCTCTCTCAAATATCTAAAATCAAATATCTAAATAGCCGAGAAAAATCTAGTATATTGGAAGATGAAGGAAACAAGTCATTGGATGTGACAATTCGGCTAGTTCAAAGATTCGGCGCTCATCTTGGAATCGTGTATTATCGCGAGATACTACGAATGTGTGTGGCTGTCATCAGTTGCCACCGATCGTTCTAATCGGTGATAGCACCGCGATGGGACGAGACGATTATAACGCATACGCATCGTAGGTGGGGATCGTCGGTGTAGAGGAAAGAACGAGGGAGGAAAGGAGAGCATACCGTGGATACTATCCACAGCGCGAGCGACGATGGTTGTTCGCGATAATGCGATAGTGTTGGTCCGCGCGTTTAGCGGTTAGCGGTTGATAAAAGATAGCGGTTATACCGAAGACAAGTCAGTAGTCACCCCGACCGCTGTCCGACTGGCTGCTCGACCGACCGCCGATCGCTCGATCGAGTTCGTCGGCTCTAAGCGCTCGGAGGACGAGGGTTGGACGAGGTGGATGCGCAAGCGAACTCTTTCATATCTTTCCATTCTCTATTTTTCTCTCTCTCTCTCTCTTTCTCTCCCCTTCCCTCTCTCCCTCTTCCTCTCCCCGACCTTGGCGATCGTCCTCCTCGATGAGTACCAAGATCCGTTTGTGTGATATCGAATTTGGATAATAGAGAAGAAAAGACACGTTTCACGTGGCGAATTCATCGCTGGAGGCTGGAGCTTCGACGAGCGTCATTAACGGAGTTTACGTTTTCTCAGAACGCTAGAAAACACTTTAAACCGATGAACGAGTACGACAAGAAGCCATGCTATCGTCCTTCCTAGATAGAAGATTCGTTTGCAATGTCACGAAGACGCCGACAACGATGACGATGACGACGACGTCGACGATGAGAACGACGAGGACGACGAGGACAAAAGCTAGTCTTAACGAATAAGAACTGAGTTAAACTAAAATTGAATAGAACGTTATAGCGTTGAAAATATCAGAAACAGAACATCGAATGTTGCGTGATTGCCTAAATGAATCGCCGCTCGTTTCTTCAAGATTCAACTACACGCCTCTCCCTTCTTTCCTTTCTTCTTTCGTCTACATGTTAATAATTTCGGCCATGCGTAATGACGAGCGGAGCGACTACTAAATTCGGTCCGGATTGGGTAAGAATGGTCGAGTTACGTGCGGCTAGTACCAGGATGACTGGGAGTTTAGACGCCAGATCATCGAATCGCTTACACTATGCCATCTTGACGATCTTGGATACGATATTCTCCGCGCTCGTAGCCGCACCGGCGGTGGTCGGTTACTGGCGCGGAACTTGGGAACTCAGTGATTTCTACGTCTATCCGGATGAGCCGGTGTTCAGCAGCTTCGCGTCGATCACGGTCGGCTTCACCGGCCTCTTTGTCCTCAGCGTGCTGCAACACGGTTTGAACGACGTTCTGCATCCGGACAAGCATCGGCTGTCGTACTATCTCGGCTCGCGATTCTACACCGGCGTGTTCGGCTTCTGCTGCGTGAACGCCTGGCGCGGTGCCTGGAAGGCCCTGGACATCTATACGGAGCTGACGCCCGGCACCGTCTCTGCCACGACCATCGTTAGTCTCCTCGCACTCGGCATCATGCGCGCGGTCCGCAATGTATCCGCGACGCCGTTCTCGCTCGTTCTCGACTCGTGTCCGGGTTACTTTGAAGTGCAGACTATGTTTCGCGTCAATGTAAGTACTCGCCGACGATCTCTTACTCCAAAGGTGTCCGCTCAGAGTGCTCGCCGACGATCTCTTACTCCAAATCGTGTCCGCGCGAGGACCGTCTTATCCTCGTTACGATTTTACTTCAACGTTTTCTTCGTTTAAAGTTTAAATTTAAAGATATCGCTTTACACTTTGTAAGATTATAATCGAGAGAGAGAGAGAGAGAGAGAGAGAGAGAGAGAGAGTGTGTGTGTGTGTGTCTAATTTGTGAAGAAAATACAAATTGTAGATCGCGAACGTATAGACGCCTCAATTTATTTAGTCCTAAGTAAAATCAGATTTGGAATCTATCTTTCGAACGCAATGGACTTAGTTGAGTAGTTTCTGTGATTCAAGATTTATATTTATGTCATATTTGTATCTTGATAAGTGAAACGACATATCGAAAATTTGTTTAGCAAGAGATGATAGAGGATCTATAAGAGAGAAATATTGGATACCGATGATATACCAACGACAGGACATTGTCTCTGTGCTACTTATTTCAACGAGTTTTTGATCACCAAGGAAGTCGAGTGTTTTCCATTTTCTTGCTTCTTTCTTTCTTGAAAGAATATAAGTGGTCTCGAGTCAAAGATAACTTTTTGAATTTGTTTTGGGATATATATAATGTATTATATTTTTATTTGGAAAAATAATGTTTTATGAAAAGTATGCTACGTGAATGATGCTTGTCAGCAACAGTCGAGTACGTGAAACCAAGATTGATAAAGACGAACAAATTTACGAGTTATCTCAATATATAACGATATCGCATTTGAAGAATCGTTAGGTTGGTTCGCAATTAATTACATTCAGTTTCATAGTGATGTATGCGAGAGCCATTACGTGTCTTGCGCGAATAACTAGAAAATGAGGATATAAAATAAGCATGTGATAGAAACTTGGGAAAATAATGTAAAAAGCACTTGCGATTCTTAAGTAATGTATAATGTACATATACAGCTTTGCTTCATTGCCTTTTTCATTGACAGAAATTTGTCAGTTCCCAAGAAAGGGATGCGAAGGAAAACCACGAAAAAGCAGCACATTTGGAGGAATGTTCACGTTAAAAGTCATCAACACTTGGTGCAGTGTTACTTAGACGCGCGACAATTTTCCTTTGATTTTACGTTTACCGGATCCTTTTTCAATTTGTCGCGTTCACTGTGTTCACTGTACACGCAGCCGATTCCGTTTCCGTAAAACGCATCGTAAGTCGTAATGTCGTAATTGTAAATTTACGATTACACGGATTGTATATACCTATCATCTACACGCGTCGTCCAAGCTTACGTTATCGGTGTGTATAAGCGCAGTTTCCGGCCAAGTCCCCCGATCGTCAACCACTATTGCGCCTGTATAGTTTTACGTGCGCATTAGTGCAACATGTGCAAGTGCGCTAATTTATTCGTTGTTGGTAATCACATTTAAAGGACGATTATGATTGTCTTCTATTTATTTATCGCCGCGTTATCAAAATAATTATACCATTGCGATTGTAAAGATCGATGACATCGCAAGGATTATGTTATGCGACTACGGGTACTTTTTTCAGGAAATGTTGATACAATTGTTCATTGTGCGTGTGCAAAATGCGTATAATTGTACAATTCGATATTGTTTTTTTCTCTTGCTGCAATATTTATCATACATTATCGTTTGATAGAAATGTGATTTCACGAAATGATCACATAGATATTTCAGATCTCTCTCTCTCTCTCTTTCTTTCTCTCCTCCCCCTTTCCTCCTTCTCCCTCACACACGATACGTTAATATTTGCTTTTGTGAAATGGAGAGATAACTTTTTTGTGAATCAATCGAAAGCTACTTTAGCAATTGTAGACTCTGCATCCTTCCCTTTTTACAAATCTACAAATGCATCTACTATTTACCATGCTGCGTTCTTTCATCAGCGATGGAAGATAACTTGAGATAAGATAAAGATCATTTTTACATTGATCAGTTTTACACATGTATCTTTAATATGTTATCGTGGAACACATGGACATGACAAATCGGAATAGCAACGCACTTTGATACATTTAATATGTCTGCCTCGTTATTATTTTGTTATTTTAATATTATTATTGTAATATTGTCATTTTTGTAATGTTAATATTGTGATCTCTATTGTGTGTTACAGAACACGAGGGACTGGTCGTTGTACTTACTGGATTGTGCCTTCAGCGTCGGTGTCGTGGGTACATTGGTTGTCTTCGTCTGGAGAGGAGTTTGGATCTTGATCGATATTTACCTGTTTCCAGAAAACCCTGAGTACTCTGCCGTTGGCTCATTGGTAAGTATAAGCTTTTCGCATTGGCAATCAACGATAAACAGCTCTTTTCGATAGTTGATTCAACCATTTTCCATTATATGTGTGTGTGTGTGTGTGTGTATATATATATATACTTACTGTATTATTCACACACATTATTCACAAACACGTTACACTCACGCCAGTCTGCATATGCCCGTTTCTTCAAATAAAAAGACCAAATACCAAAATTTCAATTTTATTTTATTTTTTTTTATTTCCTTTATTCCAGAATCCTGTCACGCATGTTTCGTATCGAGCCGTATTGCCATTGCAATAATATTCCATTATCGTTGTTACGTGAGCAATTTTGTGGTAATGTAAAAAGCAAAATTATTAGAACGTCGAAATTACAAATTACGATACGAACGAGGAAAGAAAGAGAGAAAAGAAGAAAAGAATAACAGTCAATAATGATGCTAAGGATAAATATAAAAAGGGAGCGATAGTAATACGATAGTAGGGAGAGAATAATGTTATAATCGTTAGGTGAATGTTGAATCGTAATTGTAATATATAAATATTTCTACATTTAATGTTTGAAGAACTTGCGTGAGATAACAAGAATTACGTTTTAGAAATGTATCATTACGGTTGGGCAATTTAAGCATTTTGTAAGAGGATAATTTTGAACGTACTATCGCACACGAAATCGGCAGGCACTTGATCGCGCTAAGCGACGATTAAATTAGCAAGACTCGTATCACGTGATAAAAACGAAAGGTTCGATAAAGTAAAAGGGAATTTTGACGATGTTGTGCGGAAGTCTTGAATCACGAATGCTCTCGAATAACCATGAACTAAAATTTAAAAAAGTCTTTCGAAAGTGACTTTCAATCTTCAGTCTTTCAATTTTTAAATGTTGCATTTAAATGTCATCTGTTGGAAACTGCAAATTTTTCATTACAGGCATGTTACAGGCGACGTAGATATGCCTAGGCTGTGCTATAGCACTACACACATCTCGGTAGTTGGATTATATAATTGAATATTCGCCAATTGCATGATTGCCACGGCACATGGCACAATTGTCGGTGTATGCGTATGAGATGTTTCACGCTATCTGTGATTCGTTACATTTGTCATTGCCGTCGGCACGACCGCGCTTAAATTTTATATATTATAGAATATATAAACTTATATAGATTTTAATTATATGTGAAAAAAATTTGTCAATATCAGTTTTTAAGAATATGAGAGAGAGAGAGGGAGGGGAGAGAGAGAGAGAGAGATACATGAGAGAGATGTAAAAGTAACGTTATCATAACATTACCGAATTTCAGGCTATTGGGTATTTTATAGTCGCCATGACATTTTGTCTACAACCATTGATGCGGTATATCTGCGCGCGCCTTCAGGGTCTGGTTCGCTTGGTGGTCGCGGATGCTTTTCTTCTCCTGAGCTTTCTGGGAACCGTGAACGTCTGGCGTGGTATATGGAACGCGCTGGATCTGTGGTTGCTACCAGACAATCTGGAATTGTCCTGCTGGATCACTCACATTGGCTGTTTCGCTTCACTCACATTGGCTGTTTCGTTCTCCTTGTCCTGCTCAATTGTAGCAACACCATTCTAGTTCGTGGCGTCTATATCGACGCCGAGGAAGAAGAAGGACGGTGCGTCGTATTTCCGTGTCACTATCTTCGATTATTCTTTAAGGTTTGTAAATGTCGTCACACGAGAGATAGACGTTTGTCAGTTATATAAGCAAACGATATAGAATGACAAGAAAGTTCAGTGAAATATTTAATTTAGTCAGTGTTCTGTCTAACGTTATCGTTTATTTCGTGCCAGATCGAACGCGAAAAGAAGCGAGCACGACAGCGGAAGCTGTTGGTATCCCAAGATTTTGGCGGTCGTACCGATGTAAACGAAAAGGACAGTGAAAACGGAACTCTTCTACCGAATAATACAACGATGTCGGTTATACCTGTGAATATGAATTCTCTTGCATAGATTTGCACGATTTGGGAGAAATCGATTTGTCGTAGATGCGAGTTTCCAGGTGAGAAGGAGAAGAGAAATAACAAACAACGTGCGGTGTGTACGAAAAAATAATGCGCATCTTTTTTATGAGATACTTTCGAGATCGATTCTTGATCAACATCTCGCGTATCGATCTTTAAGATGACTAGAGATGACATTTCCAAATGAAAGTGCAGTTTAATTGCTGTTTAATCGAGTTTAATGGAAATTGAAATCAGGATTTATCATGATCAACCCTCGGTTGCATTACAGATTTATTCATGATATCCATCAGTTTCTAATCGCATTTAGTCGCAGGCGTGAGTCTCTCGTATCTTAAATTTTTTAAATAAACGTTTCAGCATTGATTAACGTTTCGATTACAAGACAAATGTCGTTAGATTTCTGCGTAGAAGTTTCTTTTTCACGCTTTAGCAAGTCGTTTGTGTACTAAAATTCGCATGATCCATTGTCAGTGGCGCGATCGCGAGCGAGGATGGAAGATGAGTCGCGCCGCTATCACGTCTGGAGGAAAGAAAGTACATGATTAATATATGGAAAATCATGTATGCTCCTCGCGCAATTCGATTAGCGTGATTAATCCATGAAAGAGACATTTTCGATAATAATAAACACGGAACAAAGAGAAGAACACAGTTCGCGGAAGACGAGTGGCTGTGAACGAACGTACGAATTGAAAAATACGTTTACACGATAAGATTTTTTAATGATTATAGATGAAACATTATCGTAAGCAATGCAAAATAGTAATGTATGTACGATGCACGAGTGATTTTTTTTTCGGTGTCATTGAAATAACGAAAGACTTTGCAAGTGGGGGGGGGGGGGGGAATTGATGTTTTATCTGCGAAAGCTATATAGTATTGATGTTATCCAGTCTATAAGTATTACATACACATGTGTACATGCACGTGTGTGGATATATATAAAAAAAAGACTTCTGTATATTTATTTAAAAACACGGATACGTAAAGATGGATAGATAGATATATACGCGCGCGCGCGCATGTATGCATGCATACATGTACGTACGATATATATAAAGATAAAGAAAGAGATAGAGGGCGAAGGTGGAAGAGAAAGAGAGAGGGAGGGACTTGTCAAATAAATAATAATAAATTAATTAATAATAGATGCCCATATGTATTTACACTATGCATTTACTTTTTTTTTTTTTTTCAATGTAACTGTAGTAGTATTAGAAAATTTGACAGATTCAGTTGCACGTGACATGAAATGAATTTAATTTTTGGAGGAAGAAAGCGTAAGTGAGAATCAAATATAAAAATTGAAATAAACAGAGATATACATATGTTTCAAAGATTGTGAAATATTAATCATGATTTGAATTTGACAATTGGTCGCAATACAATATTATACAACGATACGGACGAGAAGGGCGATTCACCAACAATTATTATTATTTTCACGAGATTAGATTTTCGATAATACGGTGTGTGCAGTAAATATGAGTAATTGTAAAAAACGCTAGAGGCAGTGGTACTCTAAATTCGCTACTCGCTTTACTACTGCAAACCTCGTCGAAAAAGATGGTCGCGATATCTCCTCGTTGATAATTACAACGAATAATCTTCATCGTATCTAGAATCTTGTATTGAACGAGGATATAATATACAACAGCGAGTGAACAGGACCGTTATAAGTAGAATGTAACTTCCGTCATATCCTGTACACCCTTTACTCCTGCGTTCGACAATTACTGCGTCACAGCGTACTAATAACTAATTAGCCATGTGTGTAGGCATGTAATGACGGGACAATAGGCGGCAGTCATGATGGGAAGTGCTTAGTTCGACGATAAATGCTTGCCGCCTCCCCTTGGCCTAAATTTAATGTTTCCACAATGAACAACTATACTCCCTCATAACGAGGGAGGAGAGATCAATTGCCATTCGCTATTCGTTCCTTTTTTCATGTTTCAACGTTACGTTTTATGTAACGTTGCAACAATCATTCCATATCGCTATTGGTCGTATCGATCAAGCCTTTTCCCCGATGATAGCGAGTGCGTATATCGAATGGTCTCTCCGTACTTGTAAAAAATATTAGTAGATAAAAAAATGTCCTCGCGCGACATATACATATGTCGACATGTATATGCCACATGATGTACATACATCGAATACAAAGAAATATTTTGCTTTCTTTTCACGAGTTCGAGTGTAACTAGAGTTTAAAAAATATTAGATCGTTGATCGATTCCTGATCCAAACGTGCTTAAATCAATGTCAATGTGGTGGGGAGGGGGTGATCTATTTGGGGATCTATTAGACGCGGCGCGACGTAAACGTCGACGTAATGAGAATCAGCCAGCAAGGTGAGTCGTGGCGAAAAAGGTGAAGCATCTCTCGAGAATGAGAACGAGTGGCCCCGATCGGGATTTCATCTGCAATCGGACTCTGTACGTGACTCTCTTTGTGCGCATTCTATCGATCTGCTTGAAATCGTCTCTCGGACAAGACGAATATCGACGCAAACTTTTTCGATTTATTTAATCTCAAATAGGATGGCGGCGGACAATCCCCCCTGTCAGGAGCCTTTGGTGTCCGTCGAGTTCGAGGTTTTCGGAAAAGTGCAGGGTGGGTACTTTCACGCAATCACATCGTTCGCTACGACACAGCGCGACGCGACGCCAGGAGGATGCGTCACGATATTGTGTATCAATCTCTCGTTCGCTGCAACAAATATTCGATACCCAAATCATTCCATCTGTACAACTGCATCGTCTCGTCTTTAATGTATATCACGTTTCCTTCCTATCGTAGGAGAGAAATGATGCGAGCGCAGATTTCGAACCGTTAAACGCATACAAGTCGTGAATATCGTTTCTTTTCATATTACGCGCGTTCCAAACCCCCTGAGCCGATCTGTAAAGTTCGATCGACCCTGCAGATCGGAGGTGGTGTACAGGAGGTGTTAGATTTCCTCGATTTCAAATATTCCTTTACGTGATCGTTGAGTTTCGTCTCAATATTAAATCTAGCAAAAACTCACCTACACCTTTTGTCCCGTCTCTGTTTATAGCACGCACAAATCTTACACAATAGGGTTAACTTTACTTATCTTAAATTAAATTTTATATAGCTACATATCTGCATTCGATTAGAAGGGTATCTTCGACATTTGTTGCATTCGAGTCGACGTCAGTCATCAGTCTTACATATGCGTCTCGCGTGCGCGTTCGACATGCGTGTGTCGAGCGAAAATGACAATAGCATGTGTATTTTTTATATAAGAACTTGGCTATCTACTTAGCTCTATTTAATCGTTAGCAAAAATAACAAAAATTCTTCAACGAAATTGTAGGTGTATATTTTCCAAAATACGTAAGGGATATATGTTTGCAATTGGAAATCTGTGGTTGGGTAAAAAACAGTAAAACCGGCACGATCCTCGGAAAGATGCAAGGACCTCGAACGCTTGTCGATCAGATGTAAGTCTTGAAATTAAATCTATTCGAATCTATTTAGAATAGCGAGACTATTTAGTTAGAAAAATGGTATTTGCGTACTCACCGCGCGGTTCCTCGATCATACGTAGCCTTGACTAACAATCGCCATGTAACAAGCAGTATGTCGAAAACTGATTTAACAACGACTTAATGAAATAATGACGCAGCGACAATATCATCTCTTTCCTTCGTCGGCGATTGCCACATCCTGCGGAGTACAGACTATCTTGTACAAGGGATGATTTCAAGTTTCCTAAAAGATCTTGAGATAATGGAGAAGTCAATCGTGCTAAATTTAGTGCTAAGTTATTATGAATAACAAATACACACACATATAGATACATATACAGTTTCCATAAGAGAGCGAAATGGGACGCATTTCCTGTTGCGAGAAGAATGGCTGAGACGTTGAAGAGAGATGGAAAAAAAAACTTGAATTATACGAAATGTGAGCCAGTTCGAACCAAAAAATGTTAATTTATTTCTTTTACGTTCGCGATCACGTGAACAGTCATGTGTTGAAATTATTACTTCATAGATGTGACGCTTGTGTTCAAAGTAGGTTAACCCTATTCGGTCACACTTCAGTAAAATCGCGTAACGGTCACACTGGGTGAATTTCACCCAGCGTCGAAAAATATAATAAATATAAATAATATAATATATATATAATATAATATAATATAATAAGTAATATAATATTTTCATAAAAAAAAGAATATAATATTGCTCGTCACAAAAAGTATATTTATTTTAATGTTTGAATGCGCGAAAAATGTCGAATTTTAAAGAGTGTTTATTTTACTTGAACAATGAAAATAAATAAGTAAAAATTATTATAACACAAAAATATTGTAAAAAAAAAAAAAAAAAAATTTCTCTTGGGTGAATTTCACCCAGTGTGACCGAATAGGGTTAAAATAGTTATATAAATGTATATATATATATATATATATATATAACGGTATCAGTAAAGAGTTAAATGTTGCAGACAAGTTGAGAGAAAACTGTCATTAAAATAAATTTCCTCCCTCTCCCCCTCCACAAACACGTACGCACGCACGAAAAAAATGTATCACTAATCACACACAGGCTATTTATAAGTTAGCAGCCCATTACAAAAAGTTCATTTCAATAGCTTTATGTAAAAATAGCTATACTCGGTCCGATTAGTCGCTAATTCTAATTTCTAAGCATATGAAACATCAGGCAAATGCATTCGTATACAGAATGCACATCTCGTTAACTGCGTTGTTTGGTAACGACAAATAATGATGTCGATGCAATTGGCAACATGTCAAACATTTGCATGGCCTTCTTGAAATCAATCACCGTTTAATTTTTCGTCTGCCAATTGTATACAAAAGCACATCTGTGTTCGACATTGTGAAAAATGATCGTAGGTTTGTTCGCGTCGCTTGCCCCAACATGCTCCTACTCGCTCCAATACGCTCCAAACTATAGTATTACGTTACTATAGATTGGAGCGTATTGGAGTGAGTAGGAGCATATTGGGGTATTGCGACGCGAACAAACCCCGTGTTTTCATTCTTTTCAAAAAAGACTTATCGTCAGCAACGATCGTTTATCGATGGCGCCTTATATACCGTCAACAGTAAAACATTTAAGTATAGTAATACAATAATATAATATTCAATATGTAACGTGTAATAAATCTAATTCTCAGGGCACAGTGGTTAACATCAGTGGGCAGTCCAGGTAGTGAGATACATCGTTGTGAGTTTACTAATTGGGAAACTGTTACAAAGCAGCAATATCAAGGTTTTGTAATTCGTTTCTGAGAGCATTGCGCGCAATTAAATGCACGTATGTTTAATGCTGTATTAAACTTTAGTATTATAATGCAAACTAATTGATTTGCACGCGGCATAGAATACGTTCGAAAATTCCATAACATTCAGAATAGTTGTGCGACAATTTTATAAAATACGCATAAATATCTTAATTAATCTCAACAGTTGACGATTCGGTTGAGATACAATATTTGATTTGTATCTTTAATAAATTATAGATCTCTAAAAACTTTTAAGAGATGATTATTCGTAAAGATAATATATTCGAAATATATTAGATTACAGTGGTAAGTGGAATGTTTATAATTTAAAATCAATGATTCCATATAGCCAAAAACATAAAGATGCCAGATAAATTATGCGTACACTTGTTTGAAACTTGTTAGAGATCGATTAATGTCCTGTGATATAATAGCATACCACCGTAAAATATTATTATATATACAGATACGCAATCGTTCCTTGAAACGGAGAGAAGCTCAGATATACCACTGTCTCGAGATAATTCCATTAAATTAAATTGTTGTCGTAATACACCGAACAATACGTAACAATTCGTATTTATTCTTACGACTTTACACAGCTTGACTATCACTAACTTTTTTGGTATTATCATACACGAATATATTGTCTTTCCATTGACAAAAGATAATGACTTTGTGCCTCTTCGTTGTTAATTAATATACAAGTTGTACGGCTCGATAAAATACTTTTACTCTCAGCCTATTTCCATTCTATAATATCACAGGACATAGTTTACAAAATTCATAGTTAGTTGGTATCTTCATAAATAAATGTCGCATCTAACATTAACAGCATAATATGATAATCACAGTGACTTTTAGACAAATGCACAGATACTCGTCGAATCAATTCCACAGTGTCGGCATTTGAACAATTTGTGCAAACCATTTCAGGCACATTCTGGGAAAAATTGAGCAAAAATCAGGAAAATCCTTCTCAAGAAGTTTGATTTGAAATATTGAACTTTTACAATAAAGGAAACAGATTTACATCGCACTTACCAGAGTTTCCAAGTATCTTGTAAGCGCTGGACTCATTCGTGACATTTCTTCTAGGAGATTAGGTGTTTTTGAAAGATATGCCATCATTCTTCTTCCGGCAATAGGCAATAAGTTTGCAGCCAAGCGTTCGATATCGGTTACCGCTATAGTTACCTAACAATGTGTATATTATGAATAAATATAAGTTTAAAGTAGATATGTAAAACCGGGTCCAGACATGTGTCATATTATCGTATCGTATGATTCTTTCTCTTTCTCTATCTATCTATCTATCTATCGCTAGATCGGCGTCCCGCGTTTACGCCGAGAAGAAACGCGATCATGATACGACACGAGTTTAGACCCGGCAGTATACATGGCGTAATCATCCGCTTATGTTCGCGCGCTTGCCCGTAACGTAAGCGCAGCAAGCAAGCACACAACAGTGAAATGAATAAATAAGTTTGTTATGTATCCACCTCTTCTGCCAAACGATCGAAACCATTTATATACAGCTGACAGGCTTGGTGTATCCTCAATTCGTCATTATTAATTTTCCAGATAGACGCTAACGTTTGACACTTGCTCATCCATGAGATAGCCTGTGTCGAACTAACCGTCATACCGTCAGTGGTTTCTCGATGAATAAATTCCATCGAAGCTGTAATTACTCTACACAAAAATTCTGTACGTATAATATCCCTTTTGTCGTCTCGGTACCACGTGAGCATCGCTTTGTTCGTTATGTCTTGAAATAGGTAGGGTTGTACCTGCAGCGAGTAATAAACAAAATGTCGTTCGTACTTGAACGTGTATATAATTAATTAATCGTACGTAGGTGTGACTTACCACGGATTCGAACAAGTTATTCAATGGTTTCAACATTTTCAAATTGAGACACGCCATCATATACAGAACATTAGCCACTTGTACGTGTAACAAAATCAAGTCATACCAAGCTGGAATTTGGGAGACAGCTAGAGCAGCAAACGGTTGCGGTCCACCGAGGTGTCCGTCCCACAATTCTTCCGACTTTATTACCGCACTATCTCCTCGTTCGAGTATCTCAACCTACATAGAGTGTAAGTGTCAACGCGACTATACTAAAGTTAAGATTCAAATAATTTACGACGTATATCCCCGCCGCACGTAACAATTTTCCGTACAATCAATTTTTTACGTACATCGATAAATATATCCAAGAAAGTAACGCAGTGCTGTAAAAACGTTGTTACTTGAATGTCAGATAAACCGATGTCTTGCATACATAATCTTTCCTTTGGTAACTTTCCGAGTTTGTTCATCAACTTTGCCACTGTCTCCATTCTCTTCTTTATGTGGAGTGTCCACAATAAACAGCAGACGCCTGTCGAATAAGTATAAAAGTTAACGTACGTAAATCTAAATCTATATCAACGTGTTCTAAAGTAGTTTGAAAAGACAAAGTGTATTTACCATGCCTCATATTCTTCATGGGTATTTGTCGTAAAACAGTCAAGGCAGCTGCGAGTGAATCCAACCGAGTGACATCTTTATTCCACGACATGGCAAATTCCCAGCATAAATTGGCCAATAGAACACTGCTAGTTAAACTGTATGGAAAATGGCATTTGAGTAGAGTCATATTATCTGGAGAAGAAACGAAAAAGATTTAAATTACGACACAACGTATATTGATTCATTATTTCTTTAAAATATGTCTTGCCTAAAATACGCGCTTCCGCGGTTGTATCAACTTTCGCCTCATCTCCGATTTCTACTGATAAAGAAAGAAGTTTTATTCGTTCATGTTGAGGTATTTCGACAACAGTCGCTTCACTCAGCTTATCGTCAGCAGTCAATTTTATAGAATCTACCGATAGTTGCAACTGATCAAATTCTATGTCGGTCGTGTCAATTAATCGGATTGGATCGATACCCGTTGTACCGAGCCACTTTGCAACCAATTCAGACACCGAACCTGATTCGAAAACAAAAGTGGGAAACGTAATATAGAGTATCGAATCAAAGAATATTATTAGATATATTAAACGAGTTTAAATAATTACCTCTTCCTCTAAAGAGAATCGATGCCAAAGAAATGTCGTTTCTCGCGAATGGTAGAGTAAAGAATCGTGTCGTTTCGTCTGATATAATTTGCTGACTAAAGAGTTAGAATAAGAATAGGTTCGTTATTACGAAAGTGAGAAATCACACCGCTACAATCACTCATCCATCCACGCCGCCTAACCAAGTCCAAATCACGATATATATATATATATATATATAAATATTTAACTGTAACAATCTTACGATACACACCTGACGACAGCATTCAAAATAGCGATATCCTCAAGGTTTCCGATCAACAATGTGAATCGACAGGTATCGTTACTGACATTTTCCCATTCGCTAATCGAACTGTACGTTTCATCGTCCGGTGTGACATCATTCGATTCATTATTCTCCAATACATTTATTTTAGTTACTACATCGTTCCCATTTTTAACGTTTTCCTCTTCATTTCCATTATTTCTCAACTTTGCAAGTTTCTGATTTTGCAATCTCTCCTTATACTTCTCTAAAGTTATAGCGGCCGCCTTACACGCTAACGCAGCGGTAAACGCATTGAAAGGTTTCGTAGATTCCGTCAGAATAGTACGTACGTTTTTCCACCATAAAGAAATCTCGTTGTACTCAACACATATTTCTTCCACATCTGTCACATCAGATTTCAATTAATTAAATTCAATGAATCAAATACGCGGATCAATTATGCGGATATTTTAAAGCAAAATTTACCGGTTAACGAACAAATGACATGCAGCAGCTGCGTAAAGCGTTTTAATTCACTTTCCGAAAATGCAGTTTCTTCCTTGCGCATCCAATATATTAATGCCAGTCGCATAAAAATAAACGGTTGAACGTTACTGTCTTTAGCCGCTCGTTGCCATTTCTCTATCATATCGTCGGAATACATTAGACCCTGATATATCAGTCGTGCTAAAAGTTATGTTAAATCGTATTTTATAAAAATACAATCATCATGATGGAATGGAATGTTTTTAACAATTGCAAAACATACTTACAAATCTCATATACATTTTCCTCCTTTACGTCTTTTCGTAATCCAATCAATTTTGACGTTCCAAATTCGAAGCATGATAAAAAGTCAAAGAACGCACTTTCATTCTTAAATTTGACTTTAGTTTCTGTCAAAACGTCACCATTTCTGAAGTTGCTTAACGTTTTAGCCAATTTGATAACATGGTTTACTTCTCGTTCCGAAGTTAATAATGTCAAAGATAAATTTTTAGTACTCGTTGCGTTATCAATCGTCGTAACATCGCATTCGGGTAATATATTAAGTTGAGACTCGACATATTTATAAAATATAATAAGTCGTTGCAATTGCATCGTCAATTGACAAAGCATCTTGGTGGTAGGTTCTTCATCTTCCATTTTATCTTTTTTTTCCGCAAAATATTAACAAAACATGCGTATTAAAATAAACATTTGTATCATTCGTATCGTATATACTATATTATAGCGTATTATATATAGCAATAGGACATTTTATTTTATGGAATGTGTTTGCATACCTCGTTTTACTACAAAACAATCCGTCGCAGCGAGTAAAGCGTCTGGTAAAATATGCTTGCTGTTCATTAAAACCTCTATCGTCTGTATCCGAACTTGATTCGTTTCCAAACCCAAACAAGTATTAGCAACTTCGGAAACTAATTTCGCTTCATTAAAATCCTCTTCCCTTAGAAACGTTCTCAGCTTCCTAAGTAGATGTATATCGCGTGCTCGTTTTCCGTTTTTGCTATTAAGCGCAAAGTGAAACGGAACACAAATCTCTTTTAATCCTCCTAGTGGATCGATAAATACACAGGAATATTGCGCTTTATTTTTCGATAAAATGGCATTGTCATTCGCGCCCAGAAAACCATAATTAATGTATAGTAATCTGCAAGAGTGTACGTCAGACAATTTCATAGATGCAGAAAGAAGCAGACAAGACGAAAGTAGAAAATGAAACGGAAGGAAGAGAACAGAGGAACGCGATGGATGGAAACGACTCACCGTCCATTTTTGCTAGCGGTGAACGTAGTGATTTTTGGACCTTGCTGTATATTCCAAATATCTATTACACCTTTCTTTGGCGCGTAAATAACTAAAAACAGAGCGGTGCGCAAGAAAGCTTTATGTCCAAATTTTTCAACATTCCTACGTATTCCACGATCTCTCTCCTCGGTAACTTCAATCCAACCACATTGAGCGTCGCGATATCCTTTCCACATCCTCACAGCTACACCCTTTTTATTATTTATGAGAATCACTCTGCCCATAGCGTCCGATATCACTGAAAACATCTTGTTCGGGCTACAAACGATACAATCACCTTCTCTCATAATATCGCTTAAACCAAATCGACACGTCATTATCTCTACGGATTCATGGCTAATACTTTTCGATGCTTCAGATATACTCTTGGAATTTCCACGAAACCATCTGAGGAAAAATTAATCAATTTATCGCAATTAATTAAGTTGCCAAGGATAATTGTGAACAAAAGCACTTACGGCACAGCAGTACCGATAGCGTTAGCCAATTTGCTCGCCATAGCAATGGCAACATCCGATAGCACAGGTGCATTACCACCTTCCAATGCATAGTGGAATCCTACAAACGGTCGTTTTCCCGTTGCAACGACTAAATTGTGTTGCGGTGCACTAGATCTGTAAGTCGCGCTATATCCACCGCATATCGAAGCTGTCATTAAATGATCAAAGCTGTTTATCGACGTCGAACCAATCACTTCTAAATCGTTCGTAACATCTTGATTTTTAAATGTCCACTTTTTATACGATAAATTTGTAACTGGTGGCAAGTCATTGCAATTTGCCTGAACTGTAAAAAAAGAGAATTTAAATAATCTCAAATAGAAATCTTAAGCAAGAGACAATTTACCTTTAGCCAAATGATTTCTACAGGCACGTAAAGTTGAAAATAAAGGAAATCCTTGTAATATACAAACACCACTGTTATATAAAATATAAATTTCTTCACTAGAACCAACTTCCCCAGTGTATTTAGGTAAGCAAAATGATTGACATTTTATTCCTAAAACCGACTCATTGTGGATTTGCTCCTCTAAGAGCAAAGCACCTGTCTGACAAAAAAAAATCAAGATACAAAATCAATGAAATTGAACAACACAATGGTAAAAGAAGAAATCAATACTCTCTTACTTCTGTATAGAATCTAACGAATCCTGTATTATATCCAACAGCTATACAGGTCCAATCTGGACCAGTAGCCTTTCCCAAGGATATTAAAGGTAAGCAGATCACAGATGTTACCCATTCACTGATAATAAAAATCTTATTACAATTAAAATAATATTATTATAATAAAAATTAACAATGTTACATACTTTGCTTCTTTCGTCACTTCTCCGTGCCACGTTACGTGAAACTTATTTTTTATCTCATTTAATTCTTGCAAATTCCATCTTGCTATCAACAAACAGATTAAAAAAATATATTTTATAATTGTTCGTGTGTATGCAAATCTATATTATAAATTTACATATCCTGAATTACACTTGATGTTTATCGATAAAAAAAATATACGTACATATATAAGTGATATAAGACTTACAAACAAATATAATCATCCTTGTGTTCCAAGCCATCGTAAGTACATCTCCAACAGATGATAGCGATATAATACAGTCTTGAAGAGGTAATTCATCATTCGGTATATACTCGACTGAAAAAAACGTGCTGATAAATTAGAGTGCATTTGCACTGCATGTCGTATCGAATAAAGAACTCACATTTATTAACAGCATCACCATAAAGCAATTTTTTAACACTATCAACATCCGTTATATTTGCTATTCCTTTAATTTGACAGGACATAATTTTTAAACTGGTTATGTAACTTAATAATATTTGATCTTCGTATATATTTTTTTACCACAATGTTTAAATGTAATATAATTATAGATAATTATAGAATGATAATACAAATATTTATGATAAACATATATTTATTCTATAATACATTCAGTACGTTCTTATTCAACAGAAATTGTCACTTTTCATTTTTAATATATTTCCCGATTTCTTGACCACATCAGTAAACTTTGTACATCTCAGCAAATTCTAACCAAAGCGAGCACAGCCAAGGCTTGTAGATGGAGGAACGGACTAGGTAAGTAATGGGTGCGTTCAGCAGACTCAACAGTTGAGTAATTCTTTTTAATGCGTCAACATAATTGGTCTAAATTTCGGGATCTAACAGAAAGGACCAATAATCACTGATCGCTCACTGATCTGCTCTGCTGCTGAACGCAGCCATTGTATTCGAAAACAGGTTACTGGGTGCTTTCCAGCAAGCCGCAGTGTAACACAGTGTCCACTAGTATGAGTGAGACACACTCATATATCTCACTAGATGTACTGAGTGTGTCTCACCCACACTAGTGGACACTGTGTTACACTGCGGCTTGCTGGAAAGCACCCACTGCCAGTAAAAGCAGTGCAGTTGGCAACAATGAAAATTACTGGTGCTCCCGACGGGGGTACGTTCCAAAACCTTACCCGGGTGCACTATAATACTAGAAGTACTATAGCATACGTGACATATACTATAACAACTTCTAGTGTTATAGTTACCCGGGTAAGGTTTTGGAACGTACCCCGGATGGATCATTCTCTATTTCTTTTGCAAAGTCAAATGTCTCTTGAGAAATAATTTTCTGGAAAATCCCCAATTAACAGGTTAGGTTACTCCAAATACAGCGTTCTCATTCCATAGAGATATTATACATAGAGGAGGCAAGCTATACGGCCGCCTGTAAGTGGAAGCGTCCGGTCTTTAGAAAGAGAAAGAAGACCGGAGGGGTCTTGCATCTCTCTCTGCCCTCTTCGCTGATTGGCTGCTGTGCTGCTGTGCTTTATGGGAGGAAGTACCGCAGCCAATCAGCGAAAAGAAACGACAAGGATGCAAGACCCGTCTGATTTGCTTTCTCTTTCTACCGACCGGACGCGTTTTGAACTGGCTTGCCTCCTCTATGTATAATATCTCTATGTCTCATTCTCGAAAGGTGAATCGTTAACCTCGACATTCGCTACGGTATTCTAACTCCGATTGCCAATAAACAAAAGTATTCACTATTCATTGGGAATGATTGCAAAATCTTGTGATTCTTGACACTTTACGATGCTTGACAGATCAGATGTTCTTCTTGACATTGCAACGTCGAGAATGAGATTTCCTCCTCAATACTATCGTTGTTGAAAGCATTCCAGAAGATAATGGATAAGTATGTGTCAAATTGTGTCCGTTTTATGAATAACACCACTGAAAAATATCCTACCTGAGTCATCTGTGTGAATCCAGTTGCAATAGGAGTAAATAACATTAGCCACAGAACAACCAGATCACAAGTTCCAATATAATCGTACGATTAAACGAGTCACTTCAACAATCCAATCATCACTTTCCAACATAATTTTGCATAATCTGAAAGGAAATTCTGTTAACCTGAAAATAATTCGATATCGCTGCGATGGTTAAAGTGTTTTCAGACTTACGAGTTTACCAATAGTTGAGTCTTATCGACTTTCAAGTATAAAGTATTACGATTCTTGACACTTTAAGACGCTTGAGAGACGAGTTGTTCTTTTTGACATTGGGACATCGAGAAGAAGATTTCTTCCTCAATATTACCGTCGTTGAAAGCATGCCAGATGACGATGGATAAGTATGTGTCAATTTGTGTCCGTTTTACGAATAATACTACTGAAAGATATTCTACCCGAGTCACCTGTGCGAATCGAGTTGCAATATGAGTAAATACATTACAACCACAGAAACAAACCAGACAAGTATAACCAATACAATCGTTCGATTGAAAGACTCACTTCAAAAATCCAATCATCACTTTCGAACATAATTTTGCATAATCCTCGAAGGAAATTCTGTTAACTTGAAAATAATTCGAGATCGCCGCGATGATTTAAAGCGTTTTCAAACATACGAGTTTACCAATCGCTGAGTCTTATCGATTTTCAAGTATAGAGAAATAACTGGGATATAAATTTCAAGATTGGTCTAATCTTAAGCAGACGGCTAAATATGTAGCCAATCACAGAGCTCGGTGCTAGAAAGAGACAGGAAGAACTTTTCGCATCCGTTTCTCTCTTACGGACAGCGGACAGTCTTTGCGCATGCCAATCTGATATCTCTATGCATTTTATGCATCGCTGTGATTGGCCACGACGCGTGTCGGCTGTCATTAGCCTGTTACGCGCTTAAGTTTCTAAGAAATTGACCAATTACAATTGATTATTTTCTTCAGATTCATCCCTGATTGGTCTATTACTTACAAACTTAAGCTCTTGTCAGACTAACGACTGCGAGGCCGGCGCACTGCGACGAGACTCAGCGGATAGTGTCTCTGGTACAGGACACAGGACAGGACGGGACATAGGACGTACTGACGTACAATCATTAATCCTATTTAATTCAATGTTTGAAGTATGCGACGAAAGACTTTCCATAAAAGATGTACTTACAATCCGGCCTATATCCGAATATACGGCCAGTAAGTTTACTAGAGACACTTGAATATAATATTTATTCGTTACTAAATATGTTGCAGTTTTTAGTAATCTTACATCACGTAAAAGAATAACTGCATTTGGCTCTAATACGCCGGGACAAGTTACGGCGGAATATCACGATGAACAGGACCTTCTGTACTACCCATTGAATCTTTCAATATAACAAACGGATCATCGTACCTATGATAATCCACTATGATAATCTAATACACCTGCTATAAACCTTGCTCTTGTACTATTACAATGACTAGCGTTTGCTCCGCCTTCAACGGTAGAAATTTCATAATTCTGTAAAAAAAAAAAAAAACTTTTTGGCAGATCGTTCGACAAAAATTTCCAAGCTTTCGCTTCAAACAAATTTTTCTCATCTTGGATTGATTTAATCTCTATGCGCCTAATTGCCACTTTATTTTTTTCTAATTTTTTAACACTGCTTACACAAGATGCAGCAGAGATATTATCATTTTTCACGTCTGGCACCAAGCCAGCTGGACCAGGAAACGTTCCAACCAAATTTATCTCTTTCTGGAGTCCTTCCTCAGCCATGAACACTCGTTTCTTCTGGATATTCAACACTCAAACTTTCGACACTTTGCATCCACTTTAGACACTGAAAACATTGAATCTTTCTTCCTGCTCCCGACGAATGGATCATTCTCTATTTCTTTTGCAAAGTCAAATGTCTCTTGAGAAGTATTTTTCTGGAAAATCCCCAATTAACAAGTTAGGTTACATCAAATACAGCGTTCTCATTCTCGAAAGGTGAATCGTTAACTTCGACAGAGGCTACAGCATCTAATTCCGATTGCCAATAAACAAAAGTACTTACTATTCATTGGAAATGATTGCAAAATCTTGTGATTCTTGACACTTTACGATGCTTGACAGACCAGTTGTTCTTCTTGACATTGCGACGTCGAGAATGAGATTTCCTCCTCAATATTATCGTCGTTGAAAGCATGCCAGATGACGATCGATAAGTATGTGTTAATTTTGTCTGTTTTATGAATAACACTGCTGAAAGATATTCTACCCCAGTCACCTGTGGGAATCGAGTTGCAATATGAGTAAATACATTACAATCACAGAAACAAACCAGACAAGTATAACCAATATAATTGTATGATTAAAAGACTCACTTCAAAAATCCAATCATCACTTTCCAACAAATTAATTTTGCATAATCTGGAAGGAAATTCTGTTTACCTGAAAATAATTTGACATCACTGGGATGCTTTAAAGTGTTTTCAGACAGACAAGTTTACCAATCGCTGAGTTTTATCGAGTTTGAAGTATAGACACTGAAAACATTGAATCTTTCTTCATACTCCGGACGAATGGATCATTCTCTGTTTCTTTCCCAAAGTCAAATGTCTCTTGAGTAGTATTTTTCTGGAAAATTCCCAATTAACAAGTTACTCCAAATACAGCGTTCTCATTCTTGAAAGGTGAATCGTTAACCTCGACATTCGCTACGGTATTCTAACTCCGATTGCCAATAAACAAAAATACTCACTATTCATTGGGAATGATTGCAAAATCTTGTGATTCTTGACTTTATGACGCTTGACAGATCAGATGTTCTTCTTGACATTGCGACGTCGAGAATGAGATTTCCTCCTCAATACTATCGTTGTTGAAAGCATGCCAGATGATAATGGATAAGTATGTGTCAAATTGTGTCCGTTTTATGAATAACACTACTGAAAGATATTCTATCAGAATCACCTGTGCGAATCGAGTTGCAATATGAGTAAATACATTACAAACATAGAAACAAACCAGACAAGTATAACCAATATAATCGTACGATTAAAAGACTCACTTCAAAAATCCAATCATTACTTTCGAACATAATTTTGCATAATTTGGAAAGAAATTCTGTTAACTTGAAAATAATTCGAGATCGCCGCAATGCTTTAGTGTTTTCAGACATACAAGTTTACCAATCGCTGAGTTTTAAGTATAGAGAGATAACTGGGGTGTAAATTTCATGATTGGTCTAATCTTAAGCAGACAGTTAAACATGTAGCCAATCACAGCGCTTGGAGCTAGAAAGAGACAGGAAGAACTTTTCGCATCCGTTTCTCTCTTACGGACAGCGGGCAGCCTTTGCGCACGCCAATCTAATATGTCTATGCTTTTTATGCCTCGCTGTGATTGGCCAGACGAGGCGTGTCGACAATCGTGGTTGGCTGTCGTTAGCCTGATACGGTCTTAAGTTTGTAAGTAATTGACCAATCACAGTAGATTATTTTCTTCACATTCATTTGTGATTGGTCTATTACTTACAAACTTAAGCCCGTATCAGACTACCGACTGCGAGGCCGGCGCACTGTGACGAGACTCGGAGGATAGCGTCTCTGGTACAGGACACAGGACATACTGACGTACAATCATTAATTCTATTTCATTCAACGTTTGAAGTACGCGACAAAAGACTTTCCGTAAAAGATGTACTTACAAACCGGCCTATATCCGAATATACGGCCAGTAAGTTTACTAGAGACGCTTAAATATAATATTTATTTGTTATTGAATATGTTGCAGTTTTTAGTAATCCTACATCACGTAAATGAATAACTGCATTTGGCTTTAATACGCCGGGATAAGTTACGGCGGAATGTCACGATAAACAGGGCCTTCTGTACTACTCATTGAATCTTTCAATATAACAAACGGATCATCTCGACTACGATGCACATAATCTAATACACCTGCTATAAACCTTACTTTCGTACTATTACAATGACTAGCGTTTGCTTCGCCTTCAACGGTAGAAATTTCATAATTTTGTAAAAAAAAAACTTTTTGGCAAATCGTTCCACAAAAATTTCGAAGCTTTCGCTTAAAACAAATTTTTCTCATCTTGGATTGATTTAATCTCTATATGCCTAATTGTCACTTTACTTTTTTCTAATTTTTTAACACTGTTTACACAAGATGCAGCAGAGATATTATCGTTTTTCATGTCTGGTGTCAGCTGAACCAGGAAACATTCCAACCAAATTTATCTCTTTTTGAGTCCTCCCTCAGCCATGAACACTCGTTTCTTCTGGATATTCAACACTCTAACACTTTCGACACTTTGCATCTACTTTAGACACTGAAAACATTGAATCTTTCTTCCTGCTCCCGACGGATGGATCATTCTCTATTTCTTTCTCCCAAAGTCAAATGTCTCTTGAGAAGTATTTTTCTGGAAAATCCCGAATTAACAGGTTAGGTTACTCCAAACACAGCGTTTTCATTCTCGAAAGGTGAATCGTTAACCTCGACATTCGCTACGGCATCTAACTCTGATTGCCAATAAACAAAAGTACTCACTATTCCTTGGGAATGATTGCAAAATGTTGTGATTCTTGACACGTTTTTACAATGCTTGACAGATCTGAGTCCCTTGTTCTTCTTGACATTGTGACATGGAGAATGAGATTTTTTCCTCAATACTATCGTCCTTGAAAGCATGCTAGATGATAATAAATAAACATGTGTCAAATTGTGTTCGTTTTATGAATAACACTACTGAAAAATATCCTACCCCAATCATCTGTGCGAATCGAGTTGCAATACGAGTAAATAACATTAGTCACAGAACAACCAGATCACAAGTTCCAATGTAATCGTACGATTAAACGAGTCACTTCAAAAATCTAATCTTTACTTTTCAGCATATAATTTTGCATAATCTGGAGGAAAATTCTGTTAATTTGAAAATAATTCGATATCGCCGCGATGGTTAAAGTGTTTTCAGACTTACGCGTTTACCAATAGCTGAGGCTCATTGAGTTTCAAGTATAAATTGACAAGATTCTTGACACTTTATGATGACAGACGAGATGTCCTTCTTGACATTGCAACATCGAGAATGAGATTTCCTCCTCAATATTATCATCGTTGAAAGCATGCCAGCATGGCGATGGATAAGTATGTGTTAACTTGTGTCCGTTTTATGAATAACACTACTGAAAGATATTCTATCAGAGTCACCTGTGCGAATTGAGTTGCAATATGAGTAAATACATTACAAACATAGAAATAAACCAGACAAGTATAACCAATATAATCGTACGATTAAAAGATTCACTTCAAAAATCCAATCATTACTTTCGAACATAATTTTGCATAATTTGGAAAGAAATTCTGTTAACCTGAAAATAATTTGAGATCGCCGCGATGCTTTAAAGTGTTTTCAGACATACAAGTTTACCAATCCGCTGAGTTTTATCGAGTTTCAAGTATAGAGAGATAACTGTGGTGTAAATTTCAAGATTGGTCTAATCGTAAGCAGGCTGCTAAAAATGTAGCCAATCACAGCGCTCGGCGCTAGAAAGAGACGGGAGAATTTCTCGCATCCGTTTCTCTCTTATGGACAACGGACAGCCTTTGCGCACACCCATCTAACATTTCTATGCTTTTCATGCCTCGCTGTGATTGGCCAAACAATTGCCTCGCTGTGATTGGCCAAACAATTGCCTCGCTGTGATTGGCCAAACATTTGCAAAGCTGTGATTGGCCATATTATTGCCTCGCTGTGATTGGCCATACTATTACCTAGCTGTGATTGGCCATACATTTGGCTAGCTGTGATTGGCCATACAATCGCCTAGCTGTGATTGGCCTGACGTTTGTCAGCAGTCGCGGTTGGTTGTCGGCAGCCTGATACGGGCTTAATTTTGTAATGATAAAATTTACTCTTCAGTTATCTTGCCTCTATTTTTTTGATTCTCGATGAAACTCAGTGATTTGTATATTTGTAAGTCTGAAAATACTTTTACCATCGCGGCGATATCGAATTATTTTCTGGTTAACTGTATTTTCTTCCGAGAATTATGCAAAATTATGTACGAAAGTGACGATTGGATTTTTGAAGTGAGTCTTTTAATTGTGCAATTATGTTAGAACTCGTCTGGTTGTTCTGTGATTAATGTATTTACACTCATATTGCTACTTGATCTGCACAGATAACTCCGGGTAGAATATTTTTCAGTAGTGTTATTCTTAAAACGGACACACAAATTGACACATACTTATCCATTGTCATCTAGGATGCTTTCAACGACGATAATATCGAGGAGGAAATCTGATTCTCGATGTCACAATGTCAAGAGAAACATCGTCGGTCATGCGTGTTAAAGTGTCGAGAAATGTCATGAGATTTTGCAGTCATTCCCAATGAACAGTAAGTACTTTTGTTTGGCAATCGGAGTTAGATACCGTATCGAATGTCGAGGTTAACGGTTAATTTATCTTTCAAGAATGAGAATGCTGTGTCATGAGTAAACCTATTATTGGAGGTTTTTCCAGAAAAATACTTTTCAGAGGAGACATTTGACTTTGTGAAAGAAATAGAGAATGATTCATCCATCCGGAGCACGAAGAAAGATTCAATGTTTTCAGTGTCTAAAGCAGATGCAAAGTCGAAAGTGTTTGAGTATTGGAAGTGCAGAAAGAAGAGTCGTGAGTGTTCATGACTGAAGAAGGATTTGATAAATTTGGTTGGAACGTTCCCTGGTTCAGCTGGCTTGGTGCTAGACGTGAAAAGCGATAATATTTCTGTTGCATCTTGTGTGTAAGCAGTGTTGAAAAATTAGAAAAAAATAAAATGTTAATTAGGCACATAGAGATTAAATGAAATCCAAGGTGAGAAAAATTTGTTTGAAGCGAAAGCTTGGAAATTTTTGTCGAACGATCTGTCAAAAAGTTTTTTTTATTACAGAATTATGAAATTTCTACCGTTGAAAAGAGCAAATGCTAGTTATTGTAATAATACGAGAGTGAGGTTCATAGCAGGTGTATTAGATTACGTAGATCACAGTCGCGATGATCCGTTTGTTTTATATTGAAAGATTCAACGGGTAGTGTAGAAGGCACTGTCCATCGTGACATTCCGCCAACAACAAACTTGTCCCGGCCAAATTAAAGCCAAATGTAGTTATTCTTTTTACGTGATGTATGATTGCTGAAAACTACAACATACTTAGTAACGAATAAATATTATATTTTAGTGTCTCCGGTAAACTTATTGGTCGTATGTGCGGATAAAGGCCGGATTGTAAGTACGTCTTTTACGGAAAGTCTTTTGTCGCGTACTTCGAACGTTGAATTAAATAGGGTTAATGATTGCACGTACGTCCGATCAGTACGTCCTGTTTCCTGTTCTGTCCTGCATCTTGTACCAGAGACACTATCCTATGAGTTTTGTTGCGTTGCGCCGGCTTCGCAGTCGGTAGTTCGTTACGGGCTTGAGATATTTGTGAGAAATTGAGCAATCGCAGTCGAATATGAAGAAAAATGATCGACTGTGATTGGTCAATTTCTTAGAAACTTAAGCCTGTATCAGGCTTAACCGATAGCCAACCGCGACTGCCGACACACACGCGTTTGACCAATCACAGCGAGCCAATTTACTTCCCTAGTTATCTCTCTGTACTTGAAACTCGATAAAACTCAGCGATTGGTAAACCTGTAAGTCTGAAAACACTTTTACCGTCGCGGCGATATCGAATTATTTTCAGGTTAACAGTGTTTTTTTCCGGCAATTATGCAAAATTATGTTTGAAAGTGACGATTGGATTGTGAGTTTTTTAATTGCGCGATTATGTTGGAACTCGTCTGGTTGTTCGGTGGTTAATGTATTTACACTCATATTGTTATTTTTGATTTGCGTAGATAATTCGGAGTAGAATATTTTTCAGTAGTGTTAAACGGACACAAATTGATACATACTTATCCATTGTCATCTAGGATGCTTTGAACGACGATAATTAATCGAGGAGGAAATCTGATTCTCGATGTCACAATGTCAAGAGAAACATCGTCGGTCATGTGTGTTAAAGTGTCAAGAAGAAGAATCATGAGATTTTGCAGTCATTTCCAATGAACAGTAAGTACTTTTGTTTGGCAATCGGAGTTAGATACCGTAGCGAATGTCGAGGTTAACGATTCATTCTTTGAAGAATGAGAACGCTCAGTGTCAGGAGTAAATCTGTTATTGGGGATTTTCCAGAAAAATACTTGTCAGAGGAGACATTTGACTTTGCGAAAGAAATAGAAATGGTGATCCATCCATCAGGAGCACGAAGAAAGATTGAATGTTTTTTTAGTGTCTAAAGTAGATGCAACGTTGAAAGTGTTGAGTATGGAACGTGCAGAAAGAAGAGTCGTGAGTGTTTATGGCTGAAGAAGGACTGGATCTCTGCTGCATCTTGTGCAAGCAGTGTTGAAAAATAAGAAAAAATAAAATGGCAATTAGGCACATAGAGATTAAATGAAACCAAGGTGAGAAAGATTTGTTTGAAGAGAAAGCTTGGAAGTTTTTGTTGAACGATCTGTTGAAAAGTTTTGTACAGAATTATGAAATTTCTACCATTGAAAGCGGAGCAAATGCTAGTGATTGTAATAATATGAGAGTGAGGTTCATAGCAGGTGTATTAGATTATGTAGATTATAGTCAGGATGATCAGTTTGTTTTATATTGAAAGATTCAACGGGTAGTGGAGAAGGCACTGTCCATCGTGACATTCCGTTAACAACAAATTTGTCCCAGCGTATTAGAGCTAAATGTAGTTATTCTTTTATGTGATGTAGGATTGCTGAAAATTACAACATACTTAGTAACGAATAAATATGAATATTTTAGTATGTTTCTGGTAAACTTACTGGCTGTATATGCGGATAAAGACTGGATTATATAAGTACATTTTTATGGAAAGTCTTTTGTCGCGCATTTCAAACGTTGAATTAAATAGGGTTAATGATTGTACGTCAGTAGTTCTGTTTTCTGTCTTGTCCTGCGTTCTGTACCAGAGACACTATTCTATGAGTTTTTTGCGGTGCGCAGGCCTTTTGCAGTCGGTAGTTCGATACGGGCTTGAGAGTTATTTGTGAGAAATTGAGCAATCGCAGTCGAATATGAAGAATATGATCGACTGTGATTGGTGAATTTTTAGAAACTTAAGTCCGTATCAGGCTTAATCGACAGCCAATCGTGATTTTCGACACACACACGTTTGGTTAATCACAGCGAGTTAATTTACTCCTCAGTTATCTGTCTGTACTTGAAACTCGATAAAACTCAGCGATTGGTAAACTTGTAAGTCTGAAAACACTTTTATCGTCGCGGCGATATCGAATTATTTTGAGTTTAACAGTATTTTCTTTTGGATTATGCTTGAAAGAATTATGTTTGAAAGTGACGATTGATTGTGAGTCTTTTTAATCGTGCGATTACGTTGGAACTCGTCTGGTTGTTCCGTGGTTAATGTATTTACACTCATATTGTTATTTTGATTTGTGCAGATAACTCGGAGTAGAATATTTTTCAGTAGTGTTAAACGGATACAAATTGATACATACTTATCCATTGTTATCTAGGATAGGAGCTTTGAACGACGATAATATCGAGGAGGAAATCTGATTCTCGATGTTACAATGTCAAGAGAAATCGTCCGTCATGCGTGTTAAAGTATCAAAAAGAAGAATCATGAGAATCATTTTTGCAGTCATTCCAATGAACAGTAATGTACTTTTGTTTGATAATCGGAGGACCGTATCAATGTCGAGATAACGGATTCATCAAGGAGAATGCTGTATCAGGAGTAAACTTGTAAGTCAAATCTCTGGTAAATATGTCTGAACCGCCATCGACTTTTTATGCACATGCTGTTTCGCAATCGCATTTGACTGCGTTATACACCGGAACATCTGGCACTGTGCATCCTGAATATAGAGCGCCATTTCTTAAAGTATGATTTATTTAAAATTATAATATTTATTTTTATCTTATAATATGCCTAGAAGTTGATTAATATGAATGAGCCAACTGGAACTAAATTTGCCGCAAGAATATCACTTTTGGTTGCTACTTGTAAATGGGATGAATTAATTAAGAGAGAAAATTTTGATCAATAAGACAATAAGTTAAAGTGGTAGGGAACAAGTTAGATCGTCTAAAGTTTGCTGACACAAAAATCTTAATATGCGTTGTGATGCGTTTCGCATTAAAATTGAATGCATTCTCATTTCTCTTGGTGATTGGAATTTCATCGAAGTTGACAAATTGAACTCGTGAATTTTATTTGGAAAAAGATTACACGTTGTTTTCTTTTCGCCAGATGTCTAATTGTTCTCTCTTCTTGTTAAAAATTCTACGAAAATCTACTTAATTAGCTTATAATTTTGCACTTCTTTCGACGATATTTCGAACTTTCTACATTGGGGATAAGATACTATTTAGAGAATCTAGGAACGAGAGCGGTTTTTAGTTAGCGCAAGGCAACATGTGCAATTTCTTCTTTCGCTTGAAAGAATTTGAATCGATTAGCTAAAGTTAATCGTCGCTTTCCCTAAATATATCGAATGCAAAATGAGTACAGAGAAAAAGGGAACATGAAACGCTATTAACTCAGATAGTTTGACTAGGATTTATGTGTAAATGATTGTATGGAGGATTTTTACACTCCAATTAAAAGTCAGTTGTTGTTAATTA